>RJWJ010048590.1:0-10557 GCA_004363605.1 Indri indri | reverse complement strand
GTGAATCGTGTTTTGATAAACATTCGAGTGCAGGTGTCTTTTTGATAAAAAGACTTATTTTCCTTTGAGTGGATACCCAGTAGTGGATTGCTAGGTCGCATGGTAGGTCTACTTTTAAAAGTCCTTTGAGGAATCTCCATACAGTTTTCCATAGAGGTTGTACTAATTACAAGCATTCCCTTTTCACCACATCTGTGCCAAAATCAATTGTTTTTTCACTTATTAATAATGGCCATTCTGACTTGTATAAGGTGTTATCTCATTACAGTTTTAATTGACATTTCCCTATAATTAGGGATGTTGAATATTTTTTCAAATGTTTATTGGGCATTTGTCTATCTTCTTTTGAAAAAAAAATCTATTCATGTCTTTTTCCCATTTTTTGATTTGGTTATTTTTTTATTTTTTTATTTTTTGCTGATTTGTTTGAGTTCTTTGTAGATTCTAGATATTAGTCTTTAGTCAGATGGATAATTTGTGGATATTTTCTCCCAGTCCGTCAGCTCTGTTCTAATAATCACTTGGTTCTCATGCATATTTTCTATACAGTGTGACATATAAGTTTCCCCCAAGTTACCAAATTAATACAGATAAACCAGAGATTAGAAAATGTAATGAATTAAAAATTCATGGAATAACACATGCTTGTATTTCTAATTTAAATGAATAAACATGTTATGCTTTGATGAAATAATTTTCATTTATTTCTGTACATATGCATTGATAATTGCCTTTCATCTGTGTCCTCACATTATATTGTATTTTAATCCACTTTCATTCTGTTTCAAATAAAATATCCAAATCCCCTTTATCATGACATTTGTAGTTGGTAAGGCTTTATTTTAACTAGCTGTCAGCAGATGAGTTGCAAGTGTGAAAGGATCCAAAAAGGGAGTTATCAACTGAAACAATAGAAGATACCGCAATCAAAGGTTCGAGCAAAGTCAGAAACCATGCAAGAACTTTAAGGCTTTTGAAGGAAATAGAGAATCCACAAGAATAGGTACATGGTAGGTAGATTTAAAAAGAGTGTAGAAATTAGAGGTTCTGTGCCTGGGAGATGAGGCCAAGGATATGTGAATCAGAAGTAAAGGCAGGGAGTGAATTACTATGAAAAAAAAAAAAAAAAACTCAGTTATTTTTGTTGTAAGTTATTTTCATGAAATGACTATAATGGATTGGCCTGAATTAAAGAACTGGCAGATGATACGTGGTTGTCTTGACTATAAACTTTATCTTACTCATCTTTGTATCCCCCACAGTGTCTGCCCAAGATGCTTTCCAAATAAAAGGTGCATAACAACTATTGTTGAATGGATGAATATGTGGATGGTAAGACAGTGCTCACTGTCTGAACCCAAATTACTGTAAGGGGACTTCTTGTCCCAGAAAAAATACTAACGATCTTGTTGCTTTGACAAGTTTTCACAGAATATCCAAGGAGTGCTAGGTGTTGCAAGACGCTTTCCGATCCCTGCAGCGTGCAGTTTTACACAGCTATAGTTGTCATATGATTTCCTCCTTTTATTCACATCTTTAATTCTTTCATCAGAATCAAATCACAGTGGTGCTGTCTATTGGGGCTTATTATTTTCACTTTTTAAAATTTTCCCTTGGACATATACTTTTTCATCCTCTGAAACAAAGAAAAGTGAGATGCTGAAAATTGATGGCGATTTTAACCCTTTATTATCACATAAAAGACAAACATGTACCTTTAACTCCTGCCATGAAGGTGTTTTCATATGCTTGTTTTTTTAGACTCTTTAACTTGCAGTCAATGCATTGTTAAAGTAATTATTCAGAACAAACATCTATGTTTCTACAAATGAATATATAAGCAATTTGTTAGAATGGATTAAGCAGCCAGAAATATAATATTCTTTCTGTTACTTTCTAGCTTAATTTTTCTGAATAGGTATTAGAATTATTTCAGTTTTAGGAAAATCATATTGAATACAAAGCACTTCATAATAAATAGGCTTTAACTTCTGTAATACTGAGTCCCCTTCTGTTGAATACAAGTTGCTGTTAAAATTGAATGAAATAAACTCATCGACCATTCATTTGTACTGAGAAGTATTGTGACTGCATTTTAAATTATCATCATATATAAAGCATCTCATGTATATCATCTTAGCTGACATGCTCACTCATATCAAAAAATTTTAATACATTATTTTATGGATTTTTATCATATAGCCATAGATGGTCTAGCCATTGTTTGGGAAAAAAAAGAAAAGAAATGTGCATTCTCCTCTCTCTTAAAGATCACATTAGAATTTGAAATCAATCTTTATTATTTACTATGCTTTGATTAGCCTTTTCAAGAAAACATTAGGTTGGATTATTTCACAAAGGATTTTATACCACTCTTGCTTCCTTCTATTTATATGCAATGCTTAGTGTACTAAGACATATAATGTGAATGATGAGGCATATGCATATAAATATATAATATTTATGCATTTAAATCTTTCTTTAAAACAAGAGAGATGATCATTTTCAAACCATATTAGTCTCATTTATCTCCATGATGCCATTAATGTTGTAAAATGTTACAGCAACATTACTAACTCCGGAAGGTCTGCATCAGCCTTTAGCTACTCAGCCACATTATTAGACTGTCAACATAATTCAGACATCTCATATAGAAAGAGCCAACCCGCTGGCTCCACTGCTTTGTAAATGTGTTTGGTTGATGTAGTAGCTCTGCACATATTGAGAACTTTCCTGTTTCTATGCATACAGCACTTGCAGAATCATCTCCATTGCTGTTTCAGAAATGCACTGAAGATTTATTCCTTTGTTGTTCTGTGTTATACATGTTGGTAAATCTCAATTCCCAGTCACCAATGAGTATATGAAAAAGGAAAATGCAACTTGTAAAATTAGCTGAAAAATCAGTGTTTATAATGACCACTGCAAATTGACATATTTACATTTACTTTTCCAATTACGGATTTAAAGCCAATGTATAGATCAAAATAAGTTTTTAAGAAATTCATAAAAATATGTAAGAATAAGAACAAAAATAACAATTTCTTTTTTAAACCTAATTCGATCATGGAATACATATAAAAAAAATCTAGAACTGAATTTGATACCAGAAGAGAACAACAAGTGGATATTTGAGGAGTTATGACACTGGAAATCATAGCGGATGGACAGTGAGTGCAGGCCAAATAGAGAACATTCCGTCATTCTCTTTACTGTCTTCATAATCTCCTGCATCCTTTATCTGCAGATGCAATACTTCTTTGAGTTGACTCAGCACTTCCAATTTAAGGTTTACTCATTTTTAATTATTTTGTTATTTTTAATACCACAAAGATAATCAAAATGTGTATTCTTAGAGCAACTAAGTCAGATAAACAATCAATGTTCCATTACCAACTAAAATAAGCTTCCAGGCACCACAACTAGTCAAGATAGGAGTGAGGAAGCAATATGGCACTACATATTACACAGGATGGTGATTCTGGCACTGCTCTCTTTTTAAAAAAATATCTGCTGTCCTTATCAATCATTTAATCACAACAGACTATCTATTTAATATTATACTGGGAGCTTTATTTACAGGTTTGCTCAATGCAATCTATAAACACTGAATCTCTATTACGAGCCAGATACTGTGTGAGGCACACGGAATTAAGAATGTAAGGACAAGGAACACAGCCTCATAGAAGAGATGAGCTCATAGAGGGGGTGATATGCAAGTTGTCAGTGGTAACACACCATGAAAAGTAAAAAATGAAACTATGAACAAAGTGGTCGCAGATTTGGAATGGGCAATGATTTCATGTGTTTGAAGGAGTTAGGGGTGATTCTAAAGCAAAAATAAAATTCATTCTTTTTTGAAAGATCAATCTGAGTTGACCAGGTTGCTCATGTTGGGGGAAGGTCAGTCCAATTAGGAAGAAGTAGCAAGTCATGTGGATGATATTACTTTTTAGTAATAAGTAAGAAAGATCCTAAGAAATTATGGTATCCGATTCTGTTATTTTGCAGGTGAGAAAGCTGAGGCCCTTTCCAATTTAGTGAATTGCCTAAAGCCACTTAGTTATTATTAACAGTATAAGCAATTTTAAAATATTATTCCGAGTCTCCTCTGTCCAGTGTCTTGACTGTGCCTCTGCTGTCATTTACCCCTGTGCCTCCTTTGCTCATACACTACTGCACCTTTCCAGTCTCTGGCTTCCGTCCTCAGAGCCTGTTGACTTGCAGTCTCACAGGCTGTCAGGTCCCTGAGCGCATCCATCCCTCTGTTGTACATCTTCTCAGATGTTGCTTGAAGCCATTCTGAGGGTGGTCAGGGACGGCTCTTCTTCAGTGGTTTATATATAGAATTTATTGTATTTTGATTAAAATATATTTTATACTTCAAAAAAAGGATATTCACACAAGATGCTTTCAGAAGCAGGCAAAAAAACAAAAAAAAAAAAAAAAAAGGAAGAAAGAAAAAGAAAATAACTCATAGCCCTACTACCCAAAGATTATCACTGTCAATGTTGGTGTACGTCCTTCCAAATATTCTCTTGTTCTACATTTTTAACCTATGTGTTTGAGTTAGGGATTTGTACCTTTCCATTTCTACAATTTTTATTCTGTTAATAGTCATTCTATATTCAAATTCCACTTTGTTCCTAAAATTTCCTTGTTTTGTTCCAGGCCAGATGCAATCTAGAATCTCTCATTGCCTCAGACTCATATGATCCTTACTTCTCCTTTCATCCAGAGCAGTTTTATTACGTTTTTCAGTTACTGGTTTACTAAAAAGATCAGGGTCGTTGTCTCAACTTTTCAATATTTTTAAAGACTTATTTGAAGTATTATCTTCCTTCCCAATACTCTCTATTTGTATAAAATGCAAATTAGTTCTAAAAAGTGTAGATTCAGATTTTTGGCTAAAATGCATGCTAGAGGTTGTATATTTTGTAGTGTCTCATATCACATAGTACTTAATCATCCCGGCTGCACCATATTGTTGCTAAGGTTTATCGATGGCTTAGGCACTGATAGTGGATATTTTTGTTCCCTTCTGAGTAGTAAGGAATACATATAGTCTTTATTTGGCATCATACAAATATCTAATACACTATCAGCCATTCACTTAATGGTCTTGAAAGCAATTACTGATACCTGAAAGAAATAGAGAATATACACTTATGAGTTATAAAACTATGATTTTCTTTCACTCCCATATTGACTGATACCATTTAGTTATCCTGACATACAAGTCTTACTGGAAAGATTTGATAAATTTTAAATTTTCTCTAATTACCATATTTTCAAGAAATGGAAAGGCTTAGTAGCAACATCTAATGATTTCATATGGGTTTTATCTAGCTTTCCATTTTGTGAGCAGCATTAGGAGCTAATGGATATTTTAATTTAATGAATATCCAACAATAATAATTTTTTTTTTCACAAGCTCTGAATAGTTGAATTCCCTTCAAGCAGATTTTATGTCCTGTTTATACAGCCCTCCTCTATTTATTAAACATTGCCTTTTCTCAGCACAATGTAATATCCCAGGCTCATCTTGTGTTTTCCTTTCTTCACTCCCAGAATCAAATGTTCTCCAAGGAGCCTCGATTTTATTTAATATAAGATGATATTAGAAACTTCAACCTGATGCTAAGGTTACTCTTTATTACTGAGGTAAAATTACTTCTAAGCTATCTCAGTCTACAGACCCTAAAAAATATACACATATGTATGGATTTAAATATGTTTACATTCAAATAAACATAGATGATAAGCATTAAAAATATGTAATTATTTATATGCATTTATTTATATATTGCATATAATATGTATTATAAATGTTTTTATATATTAAAATCTTATATATACATGTATTTTAAATCCATGAGTATGTATTGATAGTTCTACTTAATTGTAATATTATGGTATTATTATTCATTTTCTTTTATTATTTTATTGATGTTCTCCAATACTGAAAATCTTCATTTGTATCATCATTAACATAATTAATTATTTGCCTTATCTTGCAATATATGACAGTAATTCAAAACAAAATATCAGTTGTGCTACAAAATAACACCAGTGAAATATAATACAGTATTTTCTTGTTCTTTTTTTCTCATTCAAATGCATCCACCTTAAAGTACAGTTTTAAACTACAGTTAACATCCTTTTCCTTAAGTCTCTTGTCATAAATGATTTCTTCCCATGTGAATATTATTAAATTGATATAAGTTTAGGTTGATTTGTTTTCATTTGTATCTATTTATAGAGGTTTTTTATAAATCTAGGACTCTGTTGTTATTTTACAAAACCAAGAGATTTACTTATTTCAAAGGCAAAAATCATGTTGAGATTTTTTCTTACTTTCACCCTTGAGCCTGTGACTGTGCCACTTTTTACGTAGTAAAAGTAACCAATATTATTAATTTCTTGCTTGTAGGTTAAGGTCATTGTATTTTCTGAGTAAAAATAAGTGTATTCATATATTCTGACTATAACCTCTGACACATCTGCTTTTTACTTTTATTTTTAAGTACTAACATTGCAACATTAAGTACATTATTCCACACTCTGATTATCAGAAAAAAGTAAAAGGAACCCTCACCCTGTAGACATTTCTTATTAATTCTGTAATAATAATAATAATTTTCCAGTGTTTCTTGAGTTATACTCGCTATTTTTTTTTTTTTTTTTTGTCCTTCCATTAGATTGTGAGTCATTGGACATGGGGATCATGTTTTATCAGAATTTCAATGATTTTGCATATTTTCATTTATTTTATTATTTATTTTTATTTTGGGTCCATAATAAATGCTTACTGATTCCTTGTGGAGCAAGATTGTACATAATGTTTATTTCCCTAGAGCCCATGCCATTCTTAAAGGATTCTAAAACATTGTGCTCGTATTTCCAGGTCTACAGAGAGCAACATTTAATTTTACTGCATCAGACCTGGCTCCCCAATACCCATGGGCAGTGATGTCCTTTGTGCTCCATCTACCTGTTTTATGCTAACTGCAGATCGTTCTTCTTGGCGTTGACAGGGTTTTTCCGGGAAGGGATAGATGAGTCTTACTGAGGCTCCTGACCCATCCTGAGAATCCTAGCGTTACTGGCTCTTCCCAGTGCACTATTGACCTGTAGGTGTCCATAAACTCCAGGAAGCACAGAACAAATTTTCTTCCACTCCTCAGGAGTCATCTGTGTTTTTAGATTCATCACAGACCAGAAAAGGATTCTTTTAACATATCTTGCGAATGGATTGTAGTAACCATTATATCTGTAATTTAGAGATTATTACAATGCTTCCAGCACTTGTTTTAAATGTGTTAGTTACATTCCTTAATCTTCACAATAGCTTTACAAGGACATTCAATATCCTTTCCTTTCTATAAATTACAAAACTGTATCTTAAATATTAGGCAATTTTCTCAAGAGTTTCTGGTTAATAATAATAATTTTAAAAGGGTCACGGTTCTGAAATAAGTCTGTGTAACAGCAATATCTGAGGTCTGAACACTGTATCTCATTCCTTAACAGTATAAAGTATGTGAAAATTAAGTACACCTAGATGTCCCATAGGATTTTGGGCGCCATTCTATCATTTCAGTTTTGATCTTACAGTTATCAATAGACAAATGGAAAGAGGAAAAGACTGGTTATTTCTATATTTTCTTGGCTTATAAATGAGCATTACTGTCCTGAGTGACACTTGAGTCTGAGACAAAAGTCAAACTCAGTAATACACATCTTGCATTTATTTAAAATTTCATATGTTGTACATCATGAATTTTTATATTAATTATAATTTGTTAAAAATGTTGTACTAAATGATTTTTTTCTTTATTACTAAGTTAGTTTGTTTGTTCAGTGTCTTCCTTAATTTTGTGCCCAGGCAAATACGTCCTTTACCTCATCCTAGCCCCAGCTCTGCAACTAGGAAACTTCTTTGTTATTAGAGAGCCATTTAAAAATAAACCAGTCAATCTCTATGAAGGCAAAATATGATAAGCATCTTGGGAGATAATAAAAAGCCAAGATGTAATCTTTCTGGCTTCAGAAGCTTTCAGTGCAGTTGTGTCCATAAACTATTAATATCCAAATACACAATATGGAAGAGCTTATGATAAGTGCAAAAATAAGGATAATGTGATTTAGAGTTCAAACTGTATCAGGATCTGAATATGTCAGAGGAGTTAGAGAGGGTGTTCCTGTGTAATCTTGTATTTTAAGAATTTATAGGATTCAGAGGAGACCATGAGAACACTCTATTACAGGGAAATGTTAAGAGACATTGTTAAAGGTCAAAGATTTGTAGGGGTTGGGAGGAAGGTCAGGGTGAATATAATGATAATAGAGTTTGATAAAAAAGTTCATGCAATAAATTAGTACAAGACAATTTGTTAGATTTGATGGTGAGGAATTTGTAAAAATACTGAATTTAAAATATAATAAATTAGATTTATTTTAGAAATATAGTATTTCTAAACATTTTATTTAGAAATAATTTAAATTTAAATATCTAATGCTTCTAAATATTTCTAAATATTTTATTGTTTTTAGAAAAAAATTAAAAAGGAGGGAATCGTATCTCACAGGAAATTTCTGGCCAGGATTATTCTATTAAACAAGGAAGAGTTGTAGAGAGTATCATGATAGGAAATTATGCCTGCATATTGAAGTCTGAAATTAAGTGATGTGGGCCTAGGTACATAATGAATTGGAGCATCTTAACTTTCATAGGCGATTAAAAAAATTCATTCAGTTAAAATTAATGGTTGAAGAGCTAACAATTATTGAGAATACACTACGTGTCAGGCACTGCTCCCAAGGTTATAAAATGCTGGATACAAATGGTGACAGTTACTAAAAAGTTCAAAAGAAAAGTTTTCAATTATTTACCATCATGAACAATTTTAATTTTAGATACTTAATTTTAGATCATATTAAGAAAGTTTTGTCTCTGTTTTATATCAAATGATTTTGTTTAGAATCTGTGGAGTTGTTCAGATGCTTTTTCTTTTTCCTACTAGTGGGAAAAATCACATTCCATTGGTATTTAAATGCTAAATCACCTTTCAGTTCCTAAGATAAACAGTACACTGTTTTGATGCATTATCCCCAGCATATTTTGGTTCTTTAATTTGTTGACATTTCTATTTAGGAATTTTACATCTGTATTTCTAAAAATAATTAATCTGTAAGTTCCCTCTTTTAATATTTTTGGTTTTAGTATAACAGTTATGCTAAACCCATAAAATGACTTGGCAAGTTTTCCTCTCTTTTCCGGAAGGGTTTAGGTAAGGTTGAGCGTGCATCTTCCTTAAACATTTGGAAGAATACAGGAGCAAATCTACCTGAATCTGGAGTCTCATGTGGTTTTTTGTGTTTTTAGTCATTTGGGGTATTTTTGAAAAGGTTTGGTTACAGAGTCAATGTATTTATAATATTAATATGGAGGTGCATTTTTCCCAAGTTTAGTGATTTGAAAGGACTCACAAGACTCCACAGAAATGTACAGGCAAATAATAAAGATGCAGCAAGATACAGAGATGCAGGCACACATCACAAATCTCTGGGATACTGATTCATGAGATACACATGGGCACACTATTCCCTAGTGCCAAGCTACGTACCCAGCCTGAACCTCCGCGAACAGTGTGAGGAATCTGGGCTTGGGAGAGCACACCAACCATGCTCTCAGTATCCCTCTGTGTGAGGCCAACTGTGTCAAACCGGTTAGGCTGTTGCAAGGATAGTGAAGAAACTGGCATTGAGCGCACAAGGGGAGTTTTAGATTTTTAAGTACCTCATTATAAATTCCATTTCTGTATGAGAGTCAAAAGCTAGACACCAGGCATCTCCAGAGATTGAGTGTGTTCATGCCAGCTATAAATCGAATCTATCTCCACAATAAACTACTCATATTTTTAAGAATTTTCTTAATTTACAAGTTTTGGTAATTTTTGTATGTAGATTTTATCTACATCATCTAAAGTTTCAGTTTATTGGCATAAAGTTTTAGGTAATATTCTCATCTTTTCAATATGATTAAGGTCTGTAGTGATCCCTATTTTATTCCTCATATTGTTATTTTGTATTTCCTCTTGATTTCAGTCTTATTAGGGGTTTATAAATTTCATCAATATTTTCAAATAATCAAATTGTTGGCTGCCAAGATTTTCTCTGTAGCCTTTATTAAATATTTTCTTTCATTTATCTAATCTGTAAATTAGGTCAAAATTGGTTCAGATCTTCTTTTTTTTTTTTTTTTTTTTCTGAATTGTTTCTGGTTGTTTTATCAGTTATTAAAAGAAGTCTCCCACAGTGTATGTATGCTTGCTTAGTTTGACTTCCACTAAAAATCTAACCTGAAATGTTTAGCGTTTTCAATGGAATGATTAATTTTTACATTAATATAATCACTAATATATTTGAGTTTATAACTACCATTTATTTCCCATTTAATAAAACTGTATTATTACTTTTTCCTTCTCCTTTTAATTAATTGAGGACTTTGCTATTAATCAATTCTCCTAGCATTTAACTCAGTATTAATTCATT
>RJWJ010048589.1:0-10547 GCA_004363605.1 Indri indri | reverse complement strand
TCCTATCCCCCAAAATCCTGTTCTTCCGACTCATATATCACACATACATAACTCAATAAATATAACCTGACCCACTCTTCCATTGTTTTGTTTTATTATTCTTCAGAGCTGTTGTCACCTGAAATATTATATATTTATATGTTGGTTTACCCATCTCCATTATGCCCTGGAACCTAGAAGGGAGCATCAAGGTGAAGGACTAAGGAAAGGAAGTGATTAGTTAAGAAAAAAATATACAGATATATAAACTACCCTGCATCAAAATCATTCTACAGACTTTCTAAAATGTCATTGATTGTGGAAAAGAAATACTATTTTCTTCCAGGTCGATGATGACCTGAAAAAATTGCTGATACTTTAATTAGGTTAGTAACATCTGTCCAATGCTGCTTTCTTCTTTCCTGCTTTCTCTGTCTAGTACACTTTATTCTATTTATGAAATTTATCCACTCAGGATCACATTTTTCCTTGGCATCTGTGAGGAATTAAAATTTATTTTGAGAACTAAGTATGCCTACAAGTCATAGCAGCTTTAGATAACAATTTGGGTATTTTGTCATTTTCTGTGTTATTTATTACTTTGCCCTTATCTCCCTGAGTAAAATAAAGTGCATTGCTTCCAGCCTTTTCACCTACAATAAGAATGGATAAAGTTGATGTAATAATATTTTTCCTTAAAAATCATGTTAAAATAAAGTCAGTTTTTTTTTTTTTTTTTGGCAGGGTGTTGTTATTGCTATTTTGTTTTTGTTGAATAAAATACAACTCAGGTGAAAAGAAACCACAAATAAATTGCACTTTAAGATGTGAAGATGAACACCCAGTCAATAGTTCCAGTTGGAGGAATATTTAGATTCATTCAAACATAATCAGTTATCAATTTTGTAATATGCATTTGTGCGAATTATTCAGGTTATATATATTATATGTTTTTTACTTTATAACTTCTTAATTATTATGTAGGTAAATATTTATATTTGCTACTAACTTACTTTCATCTTATCTTTATCAATGGCAGTAAATCAGGGATATGGAGTTTAGTCGTTACATTAACTAAGTATTCAATCTTTCCTTTTTCTGGGCCTTTCTAAGATGCAAGTTTCCAAATGAGATCAAGAAAAATTCATAGGATTAGCTATGTGAAAGGTGTAGGACAAGTGTCCTTGGAGAAGAGTGCCTAATTGCTCCAGGGCTGTTCTATCAACACCCTCCACACAAGTGACTTTTGTTCATATTTATAACCAAGAAAGTTGCCCGTGAACATCTATTTTTACTTGCAAATACAAAGGAATTCAAATTTATTTCTTTTAATTTTCTAAAAGAAAGTTTTCTTTTACATTTTTTCATATTACACATACATACAAATGTAACTTTTTAAAAGAAATTTACTGACGACTGCTTTTGTATAATGTTCTTTATGCAAACAGTGTTTTATAGATAGTACAGATAATGATCAGATAGTTGAATTTCTGCACATTCCCTGGGTGACTATTCCCTGATGTTTGGAAGGTTGTGACACTCCTAACCAATTGATCCCAAGGCATTGAACCTGTGAACCAGCAGCTCTCCCCTCATTAGCCTTCTACCCTGCAGGCTTTTCGCCCCCATCCAAAAGGGCTAAATTAATCATTATTGCAAATCACACTGACTGTGTTACACATGTCTTTAAACTGACTTGTATTCTCCCTTAAAATCAGATTTGAATTGGTCACCCTGAATGCTAAACCCTCCTGGGTGATTGTTTCTGCCTGTCTCATCTTCCCCATGAGTTTCTCTCTTACCTTCCAATTTAAAATGGTATAATGATTTATTATACCTAGACCTCTCTGTTCCTTTCCTCTTTCCTCTCCACAGTCACCTTAATGGATTGGATTTTTATCTTCTGTTATTCAAAAGAAAGAAAAAATGCTTTGCAGTCACTAGCAGCAGTGTCTGCCAAATTATTTTATAATCTTAGTCATTTTTGAGGAATTGTATTCACTTATTGAGAAGAGCTGATAATACTCTTTATTTGTTGTCTTAATATAAAATTTATTAAAACTCCTTTCTCCAAAATATCTGGTTCATTAAATTTCTTATGTGATGCACATGGAGTAAAGTTATGATTCCCGGGGGCACACAGAGGTATGCTACCTATAGGTCAAGATACTCCATAGTATACTTTTGTTGTTGAAAAGCCAAATTCACTCTGCCCTACTACTAAGAATTTTGGAGTGGATCATTTAGAAACAGATAAAATGTCAACTTTCTTTTTTTAAAGTTTTAGCAATACAAAGGTCAAGTTAAGTCTGCCTTTAAACAGAATAAATAAAACATTGTAGCCATTAAGTTTACACTGATGAAACATCCAGCCTCTGTTCTCAGCGGAGACCGGAAAAAGTTAGAGAAGACTATGAAATAATGTGTATTTGCCAGGGATTTCCTTAACTAAAGCATAACAGATATAATGGTGAATGCTATAGATACAGATGATATAAATATTATACGTTATTAACACTGATGAGATATAGATATATAAACATAGTTTGATTGCATACATATAGGTATAGGCATAGATATATATTGAGAGTGATTCAGTTAGAATTACATAGGGATGCTTTAGACACACAAGAGAAAAAGGGGATCAGGAAAGAGCATAAAGAGGAAAAGAACACACAAAAAATGATATGTTAATTTAAACCCTATAATTTTATACATGAAGAAATAGAAGCAAAAAGTGATGAGACTTAACTGCCAGACAGCAGAGCTAGCTAAAGGCCAGCAGGAGTGTGTTTCCTCAGTACACTGAATTCAAGGAGGCAATCTGCAGGAGTTTGAATTCTAGCTCTACTTACAGTGTAGAGTATTTACTACTACAATTTTGTACCAGTTACTTATCCTCCCTGTGCCTTAATTTCTTTGTAAAATGGGTATGTCAACATACCTTCTATGTGTGAGTGTTATGAGAACTGAAAGTGTGAAATGCAGAGTTTATTCTTGGCCTCCAGGGTGCATCCTCAGTGCTGTAAGCTCTCCTTACCACCTGAGTCTCAATCCGTTTTTATTTACACCCTTTTAATATTAACCTTACCATGGGGAAAGAAAAAGATACTTTTAGAAATGGTGTTAAGAGCAATCAATATCACCAGAAAAAAAAGACTTGTGTTAACAGTAACTAATATTTATATGCTGTTAGTTTTATGTTATTATACCTCAAATTGACAATCTTCAAGTTTAAGTTTATATTTTTTTCAATATGTGTTGGCAGAGGCTTAAAATGGTCAGAAGAGACTTGAACTACTTTTCTGTAGAGTAATGATTTCTGGGTTCAAACCTGCCTTTCTAAGTGTTTCTTTTTCCTTCTTTCTCTTTGCCAGCATCCTCTAAGATGAATAATACTTTCTCTAAGGCAACATTTCTACATCTAATGCCTAATAGACATTTCTCTTTCCTTTGTACTCTTTGTTAAAAGCCTTTATAATGGAGAATACTTTTCTTTGAGTTCTGCATTTCCCCTTATCTAAAGAGACGGCTGCCTACGGGCAGTCCCTTTGAGTTCTAGGAGGTTGCTATAACTTTCTTTGTGATTAGATTATCAGCAATCTGCTACTTTTCTGCAAAATGCATTTCTAAAACACTAATGATAGAAAAATGAGCCAAACAATACCTTTTCCTATGGTTAGAGCGGGGTGGCAGGTGGATCATTGTTCTTTTCTTTACAGAGAGAACATATATAATACTTCCCTGTCACTTCAATATTATTTTGGAATACCATATGAATTTTTAGTTTAGTTTTTGTTTTGTTTTCCTTTTACTTTAAGACACACAATGGATTAGCCTAAAAGGAAAGCCAAATTAAAGCCAAAAGATTGCCTAAACCATTAAAGCTAATGATTTATATTTTCTGCCAGAATATTTTGGTTTGCAGATTCACTCTAGTGTTTGTGTTATCACTGATTAACCTTTTAAGATCTTTTTCTGCTACTTGGTAACAGTCAAAGAGCAACATGCAATAAAATGCAAAAAGAATTTCACAGTAGATCATTGCTCTATGAAAAGTGTCAAAACACATGTTACTAACTTATAGTACCACCAAACTAATACACAAAATGTTACTTTTTCAGTTGATTCAGCAACATTCAAATTTTACATATGAAAGACTGATAAGTGAAGGCTCACTTTCTACATTTGGTATGTGATTTAAGGAATTGTAGCAGTGCATATCATCCACTTTAGGAAAAAAGAAAATATAGTACATTTTCTTGGGTTAGATACAAAAGGTTTCTTCAGGGGACGAAAATGAGCTAGAATTTAATGGAAAGGCAGTTTTAGTTGAAGAAATTTATGAATTGTTACTATAGAAAATTTCCTTTGCCCACTAGATTGTATACAATGCACATAATTTAGTTTAATTTTGTTTGTTGTTATTGTCGGTGTTTTATAAACATCAGAATTTGGGAAAAGTTGGCAGTAGAATTGATATGTATGGATTTGAATTGGCATATAAGATATTAAGAGAGCAAAAAATTTCAGAGGATCTGGTATTGCATATTGCTAATCACTAGCATGACAATTCACAAACTACCAATAATCCAAAGAAGAAGAAAAAGGCATTGTAATGTTATAATATTCTCTTTCTTCCTTTTAAGGATTATGCATTCCTCTTGTGATTAAGGTTCTCAAGAGGAAAAGAAATGGAAAATTGGAAAGCAATGAAAAAACATGTGACTATGGAAAGATGATCTAAACATTATGACAGCAGTGACAAAATTTAAAATGCCTGGAACAGGTTTGCTATTGTCCAACCCTTTGGTGTGTTTCATCCAAAATTTCAGAAAAAGAAGGTGATTGTAAGAGCTACATTTTTAATAGTACCATTTATGAGTTCACAGATCGCACTATGTTGTAAGTTATCACTGTGGGATCCCAAATCTCTTATTTATCATGAGTCAATTTTTGTGACAGGTGAGAGGTGCGGACTCTGCTTCAGTCTTCTACATGTGCCTCTCCTATTTTTCCAGCACCATTTATTGAATAGGGATTCTTTTCCCCAGTGTATGTTTTTGTCTGCTCTGTCCAAGATCAGATGGCAATATGTTGATAGTTTTATATCTGGGTTCCCTGTTCTGTACCATTGGTCTATGAGTCTGTTCTTGTGCCAGTACCATGCTTATTAAAACAAAACAAACAAAAAAAAAACATCCATCATGCCAAGTGGGCTTCATCCCAGAGATGCAGGGATGGTTTCACATACACAAATCTATAAATTAGACATGGTTGCATTGTGTCTCATGGTCTATATTTGATCGTTTGAGCATCTTAGTAGGTCTGCCTAAGTTATGATAGAAAGACACATGACTCTCTGAAAGGCTGAGAAATTTAGTTGCTGCAGAGAGAGCCTGCAGATCTCTGTTCCCTCTGGTATAGTAATGTGCAATATTCAAGATGGCAGTGGTCCATTGGCAGGGGTCTCTGAAAACAGTGAATGTATCTCTCAATGACGAATAATAGATAAGTAGTATGAACAGAATATAAATATATATATCTGCATCAAAAATCAGTGAAGTCTTAGTAAATTTATGATCATATCATTGCACGCATCATTGCTTTAGGCTAATGAACTTAATTTCCTGCAACAAGCATATTCCACTTAAGTGTGGACAATGGTGACTTTCTGACACTGAATAACAGGGATCTCCTTTCCTCAAGTTTCAAATGACATTTTCCTCACTATCCTGTTAAGTCTTTACTCACAGAATTTTTGAAATCCAAACATCTACAGTGTGTTCAATGTACTTTACATTTTCTTTAATATTCTTTTCAAAATTCTTACAGTGTTTTCAGATTTTGACTACTTGATAATATCAAAGATATTCCTATTTTAGGTATTTCTGATGTCCAAAATTTGTATTTTATAAATTTCTGTGTGATAAATTATACCAAAATTTAACAGATTGAGATAACACATTTTTTCACAGTTTATGTTAATTCCTTATCTTGTTCAGCTTAACTGAGTGTTCCTGGCTCAATAATTCTGTTAGCCAAGGCTCTACTTTAAGGATAGGAATCCACTTCCAAGTTCATTTCTGTGTTTTTTTTTTTTTTTTGCAGGTCACAGTACCTTGTTACGTGGATTGTCACAAGGTTGCCCCCTGGTAGCTGCCATCTGCCACAGTGAGCAATCCAGAGAGAGACAAAGAGTGTGTACAAGAGGAAAGCCACATACTTCTTGTATCTTAATTAGTAACCTATGTTACAAATATTGGAAGTAACATAGAATACAATATCACATATCATATTTTTAATAAGAAGTGTGTCAATAGGTACAGGTAACACTCAAGGGGAGAAGATTGCATAAATACATAAATATCAGGAGATAGGGATCATTGGGGGCCATCATAATACCATTATCATTTTCATTATAAACTTTATTTTTTTCTCTTTTTTTTTATTTCAGCATATTATGGGGGTACAGATGATTAGGTTATGTATGATGCACTTGCCCCTCCTCCCCCCAAGTCCAAGCTTCAAATATAAACTTAATTTATAAACTAATTTTGGGAGCACTGACACCTTATAGATATTTTTTCTTCCATCCAATAGTAGGGATTAGTAAATGAGGGAAACACTTCTTAATATTTCCTAGTTCATTTTTATTAACATTGTGGAACTCTTCTTAAGGCCATCAAACTCTAAAATTTTCCGATCTTTCTTTGTCACTATTCTGCCGAGCTGAACCCCAAGTTCTTGTTTTATAGTACTCTCTCCCTTCACTTCTCTTTAAGCTGTATTTACTTTTCTAATTTTTATTCTAGTCCTATATGACACATTCAGAAACTAGACTGCATCATGGGTGTCTACTAAGTAGGTGGAAAGGGTGAAAGGCTGAATAGGCAAAGAAAATAATGTTTTAAACTTTCAGAGTGAGTCTTAGATAGAGAATTGTGCAATTGTGTGTGCACATACACCCATAGTTACTATGTTCTCCAGGACACTTAGTGGTATTGACATGGAAACCTTGTAATCTTTGGTTCCCGTATGGGGCAGAGGTCTCCACAGAGTCTGAAAAGAATGTCTAAAGGCTAGGACTAAAGGCTACAAGTATTAGCACAGCTCTCAACATAGGAAGGAGTAGCTTTTAACATACTGAGTAAAGAATGTCTTCATTTAATAGAGAAAAAAAACTGATTTTAAAATTTCAGGAGCCATATAAAATCATTATGTGGTAAACATCAATAATTAATTAAAAGGTTACCATAACACTGAAAAGATAGCCACCAAACAGGAACTATAATAATTAAATATTGATTGACTCTCAAAAATGTCATAATCATTAGAGTGATAATTTGTAAAATATAGGATACACAACATATTTACTTTGTTAATTAAAACGGGATATCCAAAATGGCAGATGGTTTTGTCATTCAATCTCTAAAAGCTACTGAGTTTGAATTGAACAAATTCTTCTTTTTAATTTTAGTGATGTGTTCCTTTTATTCATTTATTTTTAATTTCAAAATACTATGGGGGTACAAACACTTTGATTACATATATTGCCTTTGCACACTGCCGGAGTCAGACCTACAAGCATGTCCATCCCCAATAGAGTGTGCACCGCACCCATTAGGTGTGAATTTACTCATCGCTTCCTCCTCCTTCCCATCTGCCCGACACTCAATGGATGTTACCTCCATATGCACACGTAAGTGTTCACCAGTTAGTACCAATTTAATGGTGAGTACCTGTGGTGCTTGTTTTTCCATTTTTGTGATACTTCACTTCAAAGAATGGGCTCCAGCTCCATTCAGTATAATACAATAGGTATTAGTTCTCCATTGTTTGTTAGGGCTGAATAGTACCCCATGGTATAAATATTCCACATTTTATTAATCCACTCATGTATTGATGGGTGCTTGGGTTGATTCTACATCTTTGAATTATGAATTTTGTTGCAATAAACATTCTACTGCAGGTGTCTTTCTGATGAAAAGTCTATTTTTTTCCTTTGAGTAAATACCCAATAGTGGAGTTGCTGGATCAAATGGTAGTTCTACTTTTAGTTCTTTGAGGTACCTCCATACCACTTTCCATAGAGGTTGTACTAATTTGCAGTCCCACCAGCAGTGTATTAGTGTTCCTATCTCTCTGCATTCATGCCAACATTTGTTGTTTTGGGACTTTTTGATAAAAGCTATACTCACTGGAGTTAAGTGATATCTCATTGTGGTTTTGATTTGAATTTCCCTGATGATTAGAGATGTTGAGAAAATTTTCACATGTTTCTTGGCCATTAGTTTGTCTTCTTTTGAAAAATTTCTGTTCAAGTCCTTTGCCCACTTTTTAATGGGGTTGTTTGATTTTTTTTCTTGCTGGTTTTCCTTAGTTCTATATAGATTCTAGTTATCAGCTGGTTATCAGTTCTTAAGTGCTGATCAATTACAAGTGAAATTTATTTACAATATGATTTACGTCATATTTTTCCGTTCTTAAAATGATTTTTGTATCATACCTTTTTTAAAAGGTTTGAAATCAGTTTTATAAAAGTAGTTGAGTAAAACCTTTGGAAGAAATATTTGTTTCTAATACTAAACAGTATTTTACCTTTAGATCTGAAAGAGCTCTTAAAGCTCGTTACACAACTGAATCCCAGAGAAGTGCCATGAGTTCGACAAAGTCACATACAAAGTTAATAACATATCTAATACTAAAATCAGAACTTTTCTGTCACACAGTTCTTCCTATATTGTTGTGCATATTACTTTATATATAAATAAAGATGATAAAAAGTAAGAAACGGTTCACAAATTACTTCACACTGCAAACTGAGAATATGTTTAATTAGATGTGAGCAAGGAGAGAAAAATACTCTGTCAGTATTAGTGGGAAACATCACTTGATATAGCAAAATATAAAATGTCTTTGGAAGCCCCTCCTATTGTGTGGGATATAGGCCAATTGGCTAATCCTGAGAGTACAGTCACGGATAGCTTCACAGATACTTGAAATTTCAGAGATTTTTCTATTATGTGAAGTATGGGTTCCATCATGTTATTCTTTACACTAAACTATAGCCTGTAGACTATAAAAACTAAAACTTATAACCTATAAAAAGCAAGTAAGCAATGTAGCTGCTATATTATAGCTTGAAAGTTAAAGCTGGTATTTAAAAAAAAAACTGTATAACAATCTTATATGTTTACTGGACATGGTTCAAGTTGTAAGTTAAGTCCCACCAATTAATAAATTAAATAATTAAGTAGTGAGTTTCTATAGCTTAATTTTCACTTTCATATTTTATATCTCTCAATGTTTTTGAGTACTTAATGATTTATAGAGAAATATGGAGACTTTTACTAAATTGGTAGAACATTTCTTTCATTAAAAGAAACTTTTATTTTGCTTCAGTATTATATAAATAAACAGAAAAACCCTATTGTTATTTAGAATGCATAAGTCATAATTTTCCTTGGCTGAGAGAATAATAAATGATTTCTAATTTTTTTTGCCCACCAAGCCAAAGTAGGACAGTTAGATCTCATGAAATAAAGCAACTAAAAAATTTTATTTTTAAGTGCTTTATGATACATTGCATTTTCCTTAAAACTAAAGGAAATTTTCCATTATTTTCTTGCTTATCTTTTGTGTTATACTCAAGATAAACCAAATGCAAGAAGTAAAGAGATGTGTTTTTTTTTTTTCCAGAAAAGACAGAAGTATTTACTACTTATTTACACTCTAAAGTTGCTTTTCATGTTTGATACATCCTTAAAAGTACTTCTAACAAAGCAGATTCAGAAGTATCTACTTTCAACATATACAAATCAGTTGGTGAGAGAGGTAAAGTATGATGACCACATATAGCGTATTCAGTTTCGAGAAAAGTACCTCACTTGTCTTCATGTCAGACACTCACAGTTTCTTTAACAGCTGACAGGTGTCAAATTGTACTTGTTGATTGGACAAAATGTAATATTTTCTCTTAAGTCGATTTTAGAAGTATAAGACAGAATTATAAAACTGGAAATAATGTGCTCATTTGGTACACTTTAAAGTCTTCAGTTCATATATTTAGCAGTATTTTAAGCAAGTCATTTAAAAACTTTTGTTTACATTATTTTTAATTGACAAATAATTGTACATATTTATGGGCTACAATGTGATATTTTGATACATGTATATAATGTGTAATGATCAAGTCATGATAATTAGCATATCCGTCCCCTCAGACATTTAATTTTTTTTTTTTTTTTGTACTGGGAACATTCAAAATCCTCTATTCTACCTGTCTGAAAACATACAATAAATTGATGTTAATTGGTCACCCTACAATATTATAAAGCACCAGAACATTTCTTCCCTTATAGCTGTAATTTTGTATCTGTTAACCGACCTCTGGCTACCTCCCCCACCTTCCCTGACTCTAGTAGCCACTATTACACTTTCTACTTCTAGGAGATTAACTTTATTAGCTTTCAGATTGGGTAAGAGCATATATTATAGTATTTGTCTTCTGTGCCTGGTTTATTTCACTTAACATAGTATCCTCCAAACTTCTTCATGTTGTCACA
>RJWJ010048588.1:0-10526 GCA_004363605.1 Indri indri | reverse complement strand
CATATGTTGTCTAGCTCTCTCCACTATGAGGACATAGAAGCTGTGATAGCACAATATTAATGAGCACCTCTAGCATCCGGATCTTGACTTCTAAGAATCCTTCTACACTAGAAAGAACCAAGGCTCCTCAGAGAAACAGCCAATTCCATGTCTAGAGCAGGGAATGAACAAGATGAGCCTAATACATCTTGTGCTTAAAGCAAGGAATTGCTCAAGGAGTCATGGAGACGCCTGTTAAACGAACACGGGAGTCAGCTTGAAGATGCTCCACTGGCCGGCCATAATGGGCAATTCGAGAGTCAAAATGAATGATAGTAACACATTATATAGGACAACACAGGAAATCAGGAGTCCGTATAGATATAAATGAAAAGGTAAGTGGAAGCCTGATATCCCCATAGTTCCAAGGACCTCCTTACAAAATACTAATTTCAAAGGAAAGAGGCAATTTGTAGTGGAGACAGCTGGCACACAACATCTTAATCAAATGATCAAAATGAACATCATCAATAACACCTTAATTCTTTCCAAAACGTTAAGATCCTCAACTCCCGTCTCCCAATGTGCCCCCTCCTCTCCATCTGCACCCAGCCCACCTCCTGCAAAGGCCGAGGATTGCTCATTTCTCCTCCGACTGAGTCTGGCTGTCAGCACTCTGGTCTGGTCCTGGGGGGTCAAGAGAAGACAGGTTAAAGATCTCTGTGGGGAGGCAGAGGGGCTCATGGGACAGACTGGTTTATCCATATGGATTTTTGAGACTGAATAGGACCCCAGTGGTGGGGACATGGTACATGATCAGACCTGGGCAAGAGATGACAGTCCACGAAGCATGTGATCTCTAGAATGACAATCCTGTGGTGTCTTCCACCCCTGGAAGTCCTCAGAAGTCCTGCTGGGCCAAGCCGACAAATGCCATCCCTCCGTGACCTTTCTGTATCCCCTTTGGGATACTCGCCAGCCTGTAATGGACTGCACTTTCCCCCTGAAGACCCTGGATTGATGAGCAGGGCAAATGGCCCGTGTATTCCCTCTTCTACCCAGGAGCTGACCAGGTGGGGAGGCATCAACAAGAACATGCCTTGGAGTTGTGTTTATTTTATTTATTTATTTATTTATTTATTTATTTATTTTTGAGACAGAGTCTCACTCTCTTGCTTGGGGTGAGTGCCGTGGCATCAGCCTAGCTCACAGCAACCTCAAACTCCTGGGCTCAAGTGATCCTACTGTCTCAGCCTCCCAAGTAGCTGGGACTACAGGCATGCGCCACCATGCCCGGCTAATTTTTTCTATATATATTTTTAGCTGTCCAATTAATTTCTTTCTATTTTTGGTAGAGACGGGGTCTCGCTCTTGCTCAGGCTGGTCTCAAACTCCCGAGCTCAGAACGATCCGCCCGCCTCGGCCTCCCAGAGTGCTAGGATTACAGGCGTGAGCCACCGCGCCCGGCCGGAGTTGTGTTTTAATAAGAATGTCATCAAAGTGGGGAGTACCACTTTGAAATTGTCCCAGTGGGTCTCCAGTAAGAAGGAGTCAATCCACCTCCATCCCTCTGCCTTGAGCATGAACATCTGTCCAAGTTCTATATTCTCATCTCTGAGTCCTGTTCTACTCTCTGGCTGAAGAGAAAGACTTCTGTCATACTCCTGGCATTTCCTCATCTCTTTGTCTTTTCCTACACTTCCTCCTCAGCCTTGAATGCTTCTATGCCAGTCAAGACCCTTCCTGACAATTTTGGTGGCATAATGTCTGCTATGCCTTCCCCTATTATCCATCCATCCACCCCCTCACCCATCCATTCATCCGCCCATCTATATACCCACCCATTCCTCCATCCACCCACCCAACCTTCCATCTCCCCATATGTCCACTTGCCTATCCATCCATCCATCCATCTACCCACCCACCTACCCATCCATTCATCCTATCCACCCATCCATATTTCCATCTACCCATTTATACACTCAGCCATCCATTAATTCATTCATCCATCTACTCATCCATGGATCCATCAACCCATCCACCCATCTATCCATCCATCCATCCATCCATCCATCCATCCATCTATCCAGCTATCCACCCATCCATTCATCCGTCATCCCATCTGCCCATTAATCCTTCCATCTGCCCATTTATCCACTCACTCATCCATCCATCCATCCACTTATCCATCCATTCATCCACCCATCTGCCATTCATCCAAATAGTCATCCAACTGCTCATTCATTGCCCTTATGTAGCTCTAGTCTATGACAGAAATGAATTTCAAATCTCTCTCTCTCTCCCTTTTATCCTTTCTCTCTCTCTCTCTCTCATGCACACACACACACACACACACATACACACACACACACACACACACACAGACACCGAACAAGTGCTGTGAGGAAGGAGGAACCAAATGTCACGAGAGAGGAAGTGGAAGGAGCACAGCTCTGGAGCCAGGTAAACCAGAACTG
This sequence comes from Indri indri, assembly GCA_004363605.1. Classification (NCBI taxonomy): domain Eukaryota; kingdom Metazoa; phylum Chordata; class Mammalia; order Primates; family Indriidae; genus Indri; species Indri indri. Next base: position 8,070 of record RJWJ010048588.1, on the reverse strand, counting down.
AGTCCTGCCCCGGTCCCTTCCCATGCACATCTCACCCCCACCCCCCGAGACTCGATTTTCCCATCCAAAAAGAACCTGAAAAGAGTGCCAGGTTCTCGACAGCAATGACAGAGCAAAGTAGGTTTTATGGTCCCTGTTAACCTCCTGGAAATCGCCTCTCCCTTCTCCGGACTCCCTCAGCTCTCCCTGTTTACACTTGAGTTACAGCCGTGTTTTTGATCCTTATTCTTGTGGCTGAACGGGTAACTCAGTTTTCAGGATGGAGAGCTTGACTTCTTTATCTCTGTCTCCATCAGAGCCAGCCGTGTGGGAATGGGCACAGAGGTGATGTGGGGGAGAATTTGCTGAGCAAACAAGTAATAAACAAATGAACAGACAAAAGAAACCGACAGATGGAGGAATGGATAGAAATGTCTCGAGTTCTGCTCAGACTTGCCAGAGCATCCATTCGTAAAGGGAGAGGGGGAGTGTGTGTGCATGTGTTTGTGTGAGAGAGAGGCAGAGGCAGAAGAGCTCGTATAATATCCTCCAAATCACTTACCGACGCTAGAAACAGTCGTTCCTCAAGGCGAGGCCCAATCTCACCACTCTTCTCGCTGCCAGCGCAGGGCTGGGTGCCAGGGAGGAGTCAGGTCCACGTGTTGACCTTGGAAAAGGGGCTGATGCTGCAAAGTCTTCCTAGGTTTCTCCCGAGAGCCTTGTCCATGAATGGGGCAGGACAGTCCTCTGGACTTTTATTGCCAGTGAGTTTTCTGTCACTCAAGAAATGTCACAAGAAGAGGGACACACCCTTGGCACAGCGTTGGTGTGGAAAGGGAGCCAAACGCCAATGGCATGAGTGATAGCGAGGCTTAGTTAGTCCATCCCCCCTGGCGAAGATGCATGCAAAATTAGCCAGAGCTTTTGTGCCAGCCCAGCCACAAGACCTGCCTCCCCTATGGCCCACCATCCAGGTCCAGCTCATCTGGTTATCACCATCCTCCACTATGTCCATTTCATCCATTTCACCTTCCACTATGCGGGTAACACTAACTTCACTGGTTGATTATCTCATCCAGCCCTCAGGAGCCCATAGGGATTAGCACTGTTGCTCCCATTTTGCAGATGGGGAAACTGAGGCTTATAGAAATGAGGTCAAGTGATCAGTAACTGGCACAGTTGTCACCGAAACTTAAAAGGGTCCAGTCCAGCTGTCTCAACTGATCCTTCACGGCTGCCTCAGCCCCTTGTCTTCTCTTCCTCATAACCTTCTTCCTGTATTCTTTTTCAGCCATTTTATTTTACATTATTTTATTCTATTTTATCTTAACAGCTTAAATGAGATGGAATTCACATACCACACAATTTACCCACTTTTGTGTCCGACTCAATGGGTTTTAGCATATTCACAGAGTGATGCAGCTACTATCACAGTCCATGTCTGAACACTCTCATCACCCCAAAAAGAAACCCAGCACTCTCCAGCTATCACCTCCATCCCTCCATAAACCCCAGCCCTTGGCAAACGCTAATCTGCTTTCTGTCTCTGTGGACGTCTCTGTTCTGGACATTTCACAGGAATGGAATCATATCATACGGGCAACACGGGAGTGCAGACATTTCTTCAACATACTGATTTGGTTTCCTTTGGATATATACCCAGTAGTGGGATTGCTGGATCATAATATGGTAGTTCTGTTTTTGGTTTTTTGAGGAACCTCCATACTGTTTTCCATAATGGCTGTACTCATTGACATTCAAAGTTTCAGTTAGACAGGAGGAATAAGTTTGTCGGATCTTTCGCATGACAGGGTGAGTATATGCAATAACAGAGTATTGTACATTTCAAAGTTCGAAGGGGGGAAATTTCCAATGTCTCATCATAAAAAAGGATAAGTATGAAAGGTGATGGTTATGTTTATTAGCTTGATTTAATCATTCCACGTTGTATACATGTATCAAAACATCACATTATGCCCCATATATATACAATTATCTGCCAATTGAAAAAAAAATTCATAAAAAATTTAAAAACAAGGTAATATACACATCCTGTAGTGTGAGGGACATAGTAGGTGCCCAAGAAATCTTACTGGAGTATGAATCAGAATGGTAAGAGATGGATGTGTCACCATGGGCTGGAGCAACCGTTAGCTAATCAACCAACTAATTAAGTTGATGAAATATATTTATTGTCACCAATTTAATAGATGTCTAACCTTATTATTTGATTTGATATCATTTTATTATTTTATTTTATGAAGGTGAACTTCCTTCATGGAGATCTCCTGGGAGATCCAGACAGTCCTTAGACAGAAGTCAAGGTGACCAGTGCTGAGATCGGGGTACAGGAGGCTGCGGGAGCCCTGAGGAGGCCTCTGACCTGGCCGAGCACAGAGATCGGGGCTGGGCTGTCCCTGAATCTGCATTTTCACTCTGGCTTGGCGGCAGGAAAGTCATCTAACCTTTCTGAAGCAGAACTGTCCCACCTGTAGGACCTACTTCTGAGAACTAACTGTTTCAAGGGCAAAATTAAATAATTTCTCCAAAGCGGCTTGGCACCACCTGAGCATTCATCGGGTTCAGAGGCTGACCCTGTCCTTGGAGCTGGGGACACATATAGAGCCTTCAGGAGCTTATGCAGAGGGTTCCCCTCTCCTCATGTCCACACGTTGCAATGACTTGGGAGCTTCTAAAAAGTACAGAAGCCTGGAACCTCCCCTTGAGATCCCGATTTAAGTGATCAAGGTGGTGGTTCTGAGATCAATTTTTTTTTCTTTGAGACAGGGTCTCGATCTGTTACCCAGGCTGGAGTGCAGTGGCATCACCATAGCTCACTGCAACCTCCAACTCCTGGACTCAAGCGATCCTCCTGCCTCAGCCTCCCAAGTAGCTGGGACTACAGGCACACGCCATGATGTCTGGCCAATATGTTTAAAATTTTTTGTAGAGATGGGATCTCACTATGTTGCCCAGGCTTGATATATTTTTTTAAAGGGCCCACAGGTGATTTGAATGCATCACAGGGTCGAACACTACCGGTTTTGTGAGAAGGGACAGATAATAAGTGAATGAATTAGTAAACAGGATAGTTGGAATGGTGTCATGTGTTTAAAATGGAAACAGACCAGATGAAGTGACAGAGACTCATTGGCGGGGGCTACAGGGTGGTCGAGTGTGGGTCTCAGAGGAGAGGACGCTTGAGCCAGGTCCTAGGAAGTGCAGATGCTCAATCCATGCAGCGACTTGCCCCTTCTTTTACAACACTGGTTTTCCAACTTGGCTGTAGTATTAACGCCTGGCTCCCATCCCCAGAGATGTGATTTAGCTGGCGGGACTCAGGACATGTATACATAAAATTAACCATTGCAACCATTGAAAAGTGTATATTAATAATTCAGTAGCATTAAGTACATTCATGATGTTTTGTGCCACCATCACCACTATGTAGTCCCAGAACTTTTACATCACCCCACATGGAAACCCTGTATCCACTAAAGCAGTCACACCCCCTTCTCCTCTTCTCCCGGCATCCCCAGAGACCATTAATCTGCTCTCTGTGTCTATGGATTTGCCTATTCTTGTTCAAAATCATCAAAAGGTGGAAACAACACAAACGTCCATCAGTGGATGAGTGGATCAGCAAATATGGTCCATCCAGACAACGGGATAGTATTCAGATTAAAAAGGAATAATGACAGGTAGATCCATTAACCTTGAAAGAAGCCAGACGCGAAAGACCGTATCCTGTATCAGACGGTGGTAAGTATCAACTATCACCTTATGCTGTGTTTGGTTTTCAGTCAATAAAGGATTGATGTTAGGGGACAGTTGACACTGTTTGCAATCACAGTCAACAGTGGCATCCTGAAACTTTGTACCCTTTGACCAACATCTCTAAGTTTCAGTGAGACAGGAGGAATACATTTTGTAAAAATAATTATTATTGTTTTTAGATTTTTAAAAATCGACACATAATTGTGAATATTTGTGGGGTACACTGTGATGTTTCGATACAATGTATAGCGATCAGATCAGGGTAATGAGTTATTATTTTTAATTGGCACATAGTAATTGTACATATTTATGGGGGACAGGGTGATATTTTAATACATGTATACAATGTGTAATGCTCAAGTCAGGGTAATTAGCATATCCACTGCCTCAAACATTTATCGTTTCTTTGCATTGGGAATATTCAAAATCTGCTTCTTTCTTTCTTTCTTTCTTTTAGCTATTTGAAAATAAACGGGGCAGGTGTAGTGGCTCATGCCTGTAATCCAAGCACTTTGGGAGGTCAAGACAAGAAGGATCGCTTGAGCCCAGCCTGGGCAACATAGCAAGATCCCATATCTACTACAAATAGAAAAATCAGCCAGGCATGGTGGTGTGTACCTGCAGCCTCAGCTACTTAGGAGGCTGAGGCACGAGGATCACTTGAACCCAGGAATTCAAGGCTGCAGTGAGCTGTGATCACTCCACTGCCTGGGTGACAGAGCAAGACCCTATCTTCTAAAAAATAAATAAATAAAAATTAAAAAAGAAAACAAACAATTACTTATTGTTAACTATAGTCACCCTACAGTCCTATGGAACACTGGAACTTATTCCCAGGAAGAATAAGTTTTTGAGATCTGTTGCATAACATGGTGACTATAGTTAGTAATATTACTATATATTATACATTTCAAAACTGCTAAAAAGAGCACATTTTAAATGTTCTCATCTCATAAAATATGATAATCAGGAGAGGGGACAGATGAGTTTATTAGCTTGGTTTACTCATTCCACAGTGTATATCAACACATCACATTGTACCCCAGAAATACATACAATTATTATTCATCTGTGAAAAATATAATAGAAAATACTATTATTTGTTTAAGAAAACAACAGTCTCAGCAAGAGTGAGACCTTGTCTTTACAAAAAATAGAAAAATTAGCCGGCGTCGTTGCACATGTGCTTGTAGTCCCAGCTACTCAGGAGGCTGAGGCAGGAGGATCGCTTGAGCCCAGCAGTTTGAGGTTGCAGTGAGCTATGATGATGCTACTGCACTCTAGCCTGGGCAACACAGCAAGACACTGCCTCAAAAAACAAAAACAAAAAAACAACAATGGCATCTTATGCCTGAAACTGACTTATTTCTCAAGTAAATATGAGCGAGGGCTCCCAGTCCCCAAGCAGCCCAGTCTCAGATCGTTTTGCGAAAGAGTGAACGGAGACACTTCATTGAATGTGCATGCGCTTCCCAGGCACCGGTCTCCTGAGAACTCACGGGCATGGGGGATATTTCCTATCTTCACACACGGTCAGAGGATGGTCATGTGCTCAAATTGTCCATGCCCACCCCTGGGCACGTCTATGAATTCATCTTTGCAGCCGCGTCTTCTCTGCCTGGTGCTTGTATTTACATCTAAGTCACCAGCCATCCACGGTTCCATCTGAACCTCAGGTTCTGACCTCTGGGGCTCCCTTTGCCTGTGTTGGGAGTTACAGCAGCAAGATCTTATCGTCATGATGAAAGCAGGAGGTGTTGCTCAAAGATTTTTGGCATCTTCTTCTCATCCCAGGCTCCCTTGGGGGGTAAACAACTCACAGGCGCTCGGCAAGTTGAGGCAGCATCTAGTCAAACAGGATTTGGTTGGATTTTGTCTGCCACAATCCAGGAAGACGCCCAAGTGCCCTTCCCTCCCTGAAAACATCAAAGTATCAATGTTTTGCAAGTCACTGAGCTTGCAATCCTATGGGGAGGACTGGCTGTGATTTCTCGGGCACCCACCAAGAACATTTTATTTTATTTTACTTTATTTTATACTTTTGTGTTCCTTCGGGTGTTTATCATCATATACATTCACTATTAAAAAAATCCAAATATGTTTAGTAGTAGCTGCAATACTGGTAGTAGTACTAATAGTTGTTACTATTGCAGGATGAAAAATCTTCATCCTAGTTACACGTATTCTTGCAACTCGGCTTTGTGCGGTGGGAGTAGGGGGTTGGTTTTCCACAAAGGCAAGGAATACATATCGTACATGTTTCTTTTCAAAGCGCGCACGGAAGCTGTCAATCAATAACTCAGGATACCTATATTTCAGGTACCGTAGGTATTCCTGTACCTTGACCTTCACTTACTTGAGTCACGGGATTAAGGGACATTCTTCATGCCTTCAGAGCATTTCCAGCATGAGAACTCTACTCCTCACAGCAGCTGTGCAACTGCACAGAGAAAAAGGAGGTTTAAGAAAAGTTTTATAAGTTGGCTCCAAAGCGGTGCAGCTGGGCTCTGAAGACAGTGCTCCCGAACTCCCGAGCCCTCTTTTTTCCCTTCCTTTGTGGCCCAAAGGTTGGTTCCAGGAAAAAGAAATGAAAGAAATGCTTGGTTACTTTCCAGGTCTGTCCTGAGAATGTCATGTGAGCTGAGCAGATTAAACAAATCAGCCAAATCTACTGTGGGGGAACTGAAACAGGTCTGGTGACAAAAGCAGCTCTCTCTCTGACCTTGACTGAGTACTCCCACCTTGCCCAGCCACGTTCTCTGATGTGGTATACCTCTCGGGCAGCTGTATGCTGCTTTTTAATTTAATTTTATTATTTATTTTATTTTATTTTTTATATCTGTAGAGACAGGGTCTCTCTCCGTCGCCCAGGCTAGAGTGCAATGGTGCCATCGCAGCTCACTGCAGCCTTGAACTCCTGGGCTCAAGTGAGCCACCTGCCTCAGCCTCCCAAGTACCTGGGACTACAGGTGTGCACCACCACACCCAGCTAATTTTCAATTGTTTGTAGAGATGGAATCTTGCTGTACTGCCCAGGCTGGTCTGGAACTCCTGGCCTCAAGCGATCCTTCCACCTCAGCCTCCCAAAGTGCTGGGATTAGAGGCTTGAGCCACTGAACCCAGTCCCCTACATGTTGCTTCTATCCCTACCAGTTTGCCATGGACTGTGTGTATGTGTGTGTGTGTGTATGTGTGTGTGGCGGGGTGCAGGTGGAAAGGATGCAACTACAAGTGGAGACTCTTCATTCTGCAGCAAGCAGATAACTGAATGGAAGCATAATGGTAAAGGATGTATTCTTTGAAATTAGACTCTCTGCCTTGGATTTCTGACCCTAGTGACTAGAATTATGTAACCTCTTGATGGCTCAGTTCTGGTCCATAAAGAAGAGAGAGTAATACTCAACTTACTTTATGCGAGGGGTTAACATATCTCAAACACTTAGAAGAATTTCTGTTATCTAAGAAGGACTCTACTTTACCTCCTAAATACCTCTTGTATACATCCTTTTCTCTCCGACATCACCTCCTCTATCCTCATTGAGACGTCCAACATCTGTGACCTGGGCAGAGCTGCACACTCTAGTGGATCTCTGCTGGCTGGTGTTGTGACCTGGAGAAGTCCCTGCTACGCTTCAGGAAAATTGCCCCTTCACTGTACACAAGGAGGCTGGCTCTGGTCAGCTGGCTGGTGTTTTGGAAGCTGCGTGGTGTGTGTGATGTACGTCTTTTTCACGATGAAGGTGGAGGAAAGGCGACAGGAAGGACGTGGCCCTGATACTATCTGTGATCTGAGCCAAGTCTTCAGGGAGGACCTGATTCACACCACCGTGGGATGAGACGACCTGATAGCAATTAATGATGGCTGTAATTGTGCTATGAATGAGGCATGAGATGAAGATAAAAGACTAATTATTACGTATTAGTGCCATGAACAAGCAGAAATGGCAAACGTGGTTACTATCGCAATGAAGAGTCACAGACATGTTTTCGTCTTCAGAAATGGGTGAGGAAATCTGTGGAAAGCAATATGGAGATACCTCAAAGAGATACAAGTAGAAGTACCATTCAATCCAGCAATCCCATTACTGGGCATCTACCCAAAAGAACAAATGATACTCTATAAGAAAGACACCTATACCCGAATGTTCATAGCAGCACAATTCGCAATTGCAAAGATGTGGAAACAACCCAAGTGTCCATCAATACATGAGTGGATTAATAAAATGTGCCATATGTATACCATGGAGTACTATTCAGCTTTAAGAAACAATGGTGACATAGCACCTCTTGTATACTCCTGGATAGAGCTGGAAC
>RJWJ010048587.1:0-10556 GCA_004363605.1 Indri indri | reverse complement strand
TAAATTATGAGAGGAAACAGTCTTGTGTAGTTTTTATATTAAAACCCCCTTGTTTGAAATTGGCTCAAAGATTAAATCTTCACAGCTTGCATTATTTTGGTCTGAAAGAATTGTGTATTTTCCTTTACAGTGCTCCTTTCTTCCTTGACTTATAAAGGAAGAAATAATTTATCCCTATATTAGTTTTTTTTTTTTTTTTTTTACCAGTTTTTTAAAAAAATATTTGGATACCAAACAAATTACCTGCTGGAGCTGGAGGGGAAAATTGTGGATTAGTGGTGACCTTCTGGCTCTCAGCTCCCAGAATAGGAGGTGAAGAACATGGACAGCTACACTTGAGTGGATTGCTCTCCCACAGGAAAGGCATCATGAATCTGCAGAGAAGTAGAGCGGGGCAAGCAGCACTGGAAAAAAAAAAAAAAAAAGTGAATTGGAGAATTGACCGCAAAGTCTGGAGAGTGCGAGATACACCATAGGGAATAGAACCTGGGATGGGCGCTCCTCTCGGCCAGCCAGGGCAGTGTGATCTGATCCACACAAGGACGACTCTTCCTCCATGGACCTCCACATCCACTCAGGCAGGAAAACACCTGAAGTCAGTGCAAAGTTGTGGCACAGGATGACAGGCTGTGTGGAGAAGAGACAAAAGCGGGAAACATTTTGAGCTCTACAGTGCTCTGTGCTAGGTCAGCACTGGGCGGGGAGGGACTGGTCTGAGTGGACGCTTCCCAGGTCCTCAAGAGGGAGTTTGGAGACAGGCACCTTGCTTCTGGTGGTTGCTGGAACCAGGACAAGGTAGGAAAATGCCTAAAGGGAGGCTCTGCCCTTGGAAATTGCTGAAGATTCCTCTGGCACAGGGTGGGATAGAGAGGACAGGGCCCCTACTGGACTGACATGAGATAGTGCATCAGGGAAGCAGTGGGGACAGCTGGCGCCTCCTTGAGACAGCCTGCCAAACCCAGCACCCGCTGCCCCTCCTAGCAGTCATCTCCAGTGCTGGCTCTCTATGGGTGGGCAGCCACCATTTTGGGGGTCCATAGCCTAAAAACGCTGTGGACATTGCTGATCTGGGCACCACCCCTTCTCCAGCCCAGCAGGGCAAGCCCAGGCAACTGTCTCAGGCAATGCCCTGGCCCCTGCCCGGCAGAGCAGGCCCCGCCCTTAGAAGAGGGGAGTAACAAGAAAAGCCGCTTTCTAAACATTCCACCCCCAACCCAGCCACTTACCTTTTCATGTCAGCAGGTCAAACCCCACCCTTGGAGCAGTGGAGTAGTGAAGGAGGCAGCTTTCTGGGCTAAGACCCGCGGTGGCCTTGGTCAGTGCTTCTCCCCCTGCCTAGCCGCTTGTATCCACCCCCCACCACTAGACAGACTCCGCCCTTGGAGGGGCAGAGTAAGGAGAGAACCTGCTTCCTGGACTGAGACACATGGCAGCCTCAGGCAGGGCCCCTCCCTCAGCCGGGGTGCTGACTTCCCCTTGGCAGGGCATACTCCGCCCTTGGAGACAGGGAGAAAGGAGAAATTCGCTTTCTCTGTGAGACTGGCATGAATCTGTGGGACCTTGGAACTAGGCAAAAGGAGAAATACTATTGATTCAGTTCAATGGATTGGTTTTGATCATCTGATAAGAACATAACGCTAGGGTTCGCCCTTGGCACCCCGGCCGCTGCCAGCTTTGGGGCTTGTGGACTGGGAAGGAAAATCCTGGCCAGAGTCCTTAGCCATTGCACCAATTGACACCTCCCACCTGGAGCTGCCTCACAAGTGTTGCAAAAGAGCCCTGAATAACATATTAGCAGCTCTCCCCTAGCAGCAGATCAAGCAAATACAGAAGTATATGGTCTCAGGCTCCCAGGTACCTGTTGCTATTCTTACTCCACCGAAAATGGCAAGAGGGCTCAAGTAACCCTTGGGAGTGACAAGACAATTTCCCAAAGACTGGGGCACTTGTATATCCCATTCGGGGGTTTAGAGCCCAATACAAAGGCATTGGAATATCTTGATAATTGATTCCAACATGCAAACAGCAAGCAAAAAGAGAGAGGGCAACCCCACAGCTTAACACAGTGCCCTCCATCTCAAACTAGTGGAGGGCAGCAGTGTCACACACACAAGAGTGATTCACCACCTGGGAGACTAAGAAAGGGGCCCAAACTCATTAATCTCCTTTGGCAAGAAGTGAAGACAACAGGTCAGAGATAACCCAACAGCCTAAACAGCTGTAAGGCAGTACAGGACAAGAGTGCATCTCCCCAGCACTCTCAAACCCAGCAATAAGGAACTTGGTAATAAGGCCATAAACCAGCCCCAGCACCTCCAGTTCTTGACAAAGTAGCTTGATGGGAAAGAATTAATGAAAGAACACAGAAAACATGAAAGATCAGAGAGAACAGTCACCCCAAAAAGAAAATATTCAATCTCCATCAATAGATACCAATTTACAAGACATAATTAAACAGACAGAGGAAGAATTCCGAATATGGATTATAAGAAAACTCAATGGAATTGAAGAGAAAATAGAAACCCAACATCAAGAAACCACAAGAACAATACAGGAAATGAATGAAAAATTCTCTAAAGAAATTGAAATACTACAGAAAAACCAAACAGAAATCTTGGAAATGAAGGAGGCATTCAATGAACTTCAAAACACAGTGGAAAGCCTCGAAAACAGAATGGGTTATATAGAGGAAAGAATCTCAGAGCTTGAAGATAATGCCTATGTGCTAAACAAATTGGATGAAGAAAAAGAACACCAAAACAAGATACAAGACAAAAATATACAAGAAATGTGGGGTTATTTAAAGAAGCCAAATATAAGAATCACAGGCATCCCAGAGAGACAGAGAAGAAAATACACAAGGGCTGTAAAACTTATTTCACATAATACTGGAGGAAAATATGCCTGGCCTGGCCAGAAATCTAGATATCCAGATACAAGAAGCACAGAGAACTCCTGGGAGACTCAATATGAAAAGGCAATCACCACGTCACATAGTTATTAGGCTGACCAAAGTAAACACGACAGAAGCAATCCTCTCAGCAATGAGTTGAAAACAGCTGATAACCTACAAAGGAAAACCTACCAGACTAACTTCAGACTTCTCAAATGAAAATTTACAAGCCAGAAGGGACTGGGAACCTATCTTAATCTTCTAAAACAGAATAATGGCCAGCCCTAGAATTTTCTACCAGATAAAATTAAGCTTCATCTATGAGGGAAAAATAAAGACTTTTCCCAAACAAGCAATCACTGATGGAATTTGTGAAGACCAGGCCAGCCCTACGGGAAGTACTCAGACCTGCATTACACATTGAGCAGTGCAATAGACACTCTCCAAAGTAAAATCACTGAAGAGTTAAAATGTTGAACCTGGACTCCACGATGGCTCAAGGAGTAAAACAAAACAATAGGAATTCGCCCAGCAATATGAATGGAAATCTACCTAAATATCAATCCTCTCAATAAATGTGAATGGCTTAAATTGTCCTCTGAGGAGACATAAACTGGCAGAGTGGATAAAAATCCACAAGCCTAGTGTCTGCTGTCTACAGGAAATGCATCTAACACACAAGATACTTTCAGGCTTAAGGTCAAGGGATGGAAAACAACCCTCCAGGCAAATGGAAGCCAAATGAAAGTAGGAGTAGTTATACTTATTTCAGATAACATAAGCTTTAAAATAGCAAAAGTAGGAAGGGACAAAGATGACCACTATACAATGGTGAAAAGGAAGATCCAACAAGAAGACTTAACAATTCTTAATATTATGCACTAAACTCAGGAGCACCCAGATACATAAAGCAAACCCTGTCTGATCTAAATAGCATGATAAACAATAACACCATAGTAGCCAGGGACTTAAACACCCCACTGAATAAACTGGACAGATCTTTCAAACAGAAAATAAGCAAAGAAATAATGGACTTAAACAGAGCTCTAGAACAAAAGGATCTGACAGACCTCTACAGAACATTCAACCCAAATAAAGCTGAATATACATTGTTCTCATCAGCTCATGAAACTTTCTCAAAAATTGATCACATACTAGGTCACAATTCAGACATCAAAGAATTCAAAAAAATAGAAATTACACTGTGTGTATTCTCAGATCATGATGGTATAAAATTAGAGTTCAATTCCAACAGAAATACTCACCACTTCACAGAGTCATGGAACTTAAAAAAGCTATTGTTGAATAACTGTTGGGTCAAGGAGGCACTACAGGGGGAAATCGAAAGATTCTTCAAACTAAATGATAACAGGATACAAGTTATCAAAATCTATGGGATAAGCAAAAACATTCCTGAGATGAAAACTAATAGCGTTAAATGCTCACATCTAAACAACAGAAAGCTCAAAAATCAGCAAACTAATAAACAGTCTCAAGGAATTGGAAAAGGAAGAGAAAATCAATTCCAAACCTAACAAAGAAAAGAAATAACTAAGATCAGAGCAAAACTAAATAAAATTGAGAATAAAAGAACTACACAGAAGATCAACAAAACCAAAAGCTGGTTTTTTGAAAAGATAAACAAAATTGACAGCCCTCTTGCTAGATTGACAAGAATTCAAAGGGAAAGGACTCTAATAATCTCAATTAGAAATAAAAAAGGATAGGTCACAACAGACACTACAGAAATACAAAACATTAACTTGGAATACTATAGAAACCTATATGCCCCCAAACTGCATTATGTGGAGGAAATGGACAAATTCCTGAAAACATACCACCTCCCTAAATTCACCCAGGAAGAAATAGAATTCCTGAACAGACCAATATCAATCACAGAAATTTGAGCAGCAATTAAAAACCTTTCAAAAAGGAAAAGTCTCAGACAAGATGGGTACGCTTCTAAGTTTTACCAAGCATACAGAGAAGAAAGACCTATACTGCATAAATTATTCCACAACATTGAGAAAGATGGCATCCTCCCTAACTCATTCTATGAAGCCAATATCACCTTGATACCAAAGCCAGGGAAGGACACAACAAAAAAAGAAAACTATAGACCCATAACCCTCATGGATATAGATGCAAAAATCCCCAATGAAATTTTAGCAAATCAAATCCAACAGCATATCAAAAGAATAATTCACCATGACCAGGTGGGCTTTATGCCAGAGATGCAAGGCTGGTTCAACATACACAAATCTATAAATGCAATTCACTTCATAAATAAAAGCAAGAACAAAGACCATATTATTTTCTCAATTGATGCAGAAAAAGCATTCAACAAAGTCCAGCACACCTTTATGATAAAAACTCTTAACAAAATTGGCATAGATGGGACATACCTTAAAATTATAAAGGCCATATATGATAAGCCCACAGCCAATATCATACTGAATGAGGAAGAATTGAAACCATTTCCACTTGGAACTGGAACCAGACAAGGTTGCCCATTATCTCCACTTCTATTCATCATAGTGCTGGAAGTCCTTGCAAGAAAAATTAGACAAGAGAGGGGAATTAAAGGCGTCCAATGGGGGCAGAAGAGATCAAACTCTCACTCTTTGTTGATGATATGATATTATATCTAGAAGCCCCAAGGATTCAACCAAGAGACTAATGGAATTGATAAATGAATTAAGTAACATCTCAAGACACAAATCAATACACACAAAATCAGAGGCATTAATATACACCAATAATAGTCAAGCTGAAATTCAAATCAAAAATGCAGTACCTTTTACAATAGGCTCCAAGACAATTAAATATCTAGGAATATATTTAACAAAAGAGATGAGACATATACAGGGACAACTATGAAATACTAAGAAAAGAAATTGCAGAAGATGTAAACAGATGGAAAAGTCTACCTTGCTCATGGTTTGGTAGAATCAAGGTAGAATCAACATTGTTAAAATGTCCATGCTACCTAAAGTGATCTACAGAATTAATGCAATCCATATCAAAGTACCATAATCATTCTTTACAGATCTAGAAAAAATAATTCTATGCTTTGCATTGAACCAGAGATGACCTCATATAGCCAAAGCAATCTTAAGGAAAAAGAACACACTGGGAGGTATCAGTCTACCAGACTTCAAGCTGTACTACAAGGCTATAGTAACTAAAACAGCATGGTACTGACACAAGAACAGAGATATAGACCTTTGGAACAGGAGTGAGAATCCAGAGATGAAACCATCCACATACTGTCATCTAATCTTTGACAAAGCAGACAAAAATATACGCTGAGGAAAAGAATCTCTTTTCAATAAATGGTGCTGGGAAAACTGGATAACTATTTGAGGAAGATTGAAACTGCATACCCCTCTCACCTATTATAAAAATCAATTCATGATGGATAACAGACTTAAACCTAAGACATGAAACCTTAAGAATCCTAGAATAAAATGTAGGGAAGACTCTTTCAGACATCGGTCTAGGCAAAGAATTTATCAAGAAGACCCCAAAGCAATCACCACAGCAACAAAAATAAATAAATGGGACCTGATCAAATTAAAAAGCTTTTGTACAGCCAAGGAAACTATTATTAGAGAGAATAGACAGCCTACAGAATGAGAGAAATTATTTTCTCTCTACACGTCCGATAAAGGTTTGATAACAAGAATCTATCAGAACTCAAAAAAAATCAATAAGAAAAAATCAAACAACCCCATCAATAAATGGGCAAAGGACATGAACAGAAACTTTTCAAAAGAAGACAGAATAATGGCCAGCAAACATAAAAAAATGCTCAACATCTCTAATCATCAGGGAAATGCCAATCAAAACCACAATGAGATATCACCTAACCCTGGTGAGATTGGCCTTTATCAAAAAATCAAAAAAAAAAAAAACAAATGCTGGTGAGGATGTGGAGAGATAGGAACATTCTTACACTGCTGGTGGACTGCAACTTAGTGCAACTTCTGTGGAAAAGAATTTGGAGATACCTCAAAGAGCTAAAAATTGAAATACCATTTGATCCAGCAATAGCACTATTAGGCATCTACCCAAAGGAACAAAAGGCATTCTATGATAAAGACATCTGCATCTGAATGTTTATGGCAGCACAATTCACTATTGCAAGGATGTGGGAACAACCCAAGTGCTCATCAATTCATGACTGGATTAATAAAATATGGTATACGTATACAATGGAATACTACTCAATTACAATAAACCCCAGTGATCTAGCACCTCTTATATTTTCATAGATAAAGCCTGAGCCCATCTTCCGAAGTGAGGTATCACAAGAATGGAAGAATAGGCACCACATGTACTCACCATCAAATTGGGACTAACTGATCCACACTAAGGTATTCACATGGTAGTAATATTCTTTGTGGGTTGGGGGTTAGGAGTGGATAAACTCACAACTAATGGATGCGGTGAACATTGTAGCAGGGAAAAGGCATGTGCTAAATCATGGTTTGGGTGTGGCAAAGTCACTACTTGTAACCAAAATGTTTCTACTCCTGTAATATCCTGAAATAAAAAAAAAAAAAGAATAAAACAAATTACCTGCTTGCTTGTAGAGAAGCTAAAACCATAATTAAATCTTTAGATATCAGCCTCATGACTTCTCTGCTATATGGTATTTTCCTTTGCATTTGCTTTTAAATGCTAAGTGAAAGTATTCTATTCTAATATGGAATGAAACTGTCTACTCCAAAGAACATTACTTCAGAAAACAGACATTTGCTCTCAGCTTTTTTGGGAATGAGAGCAATAATGGAGAGAGGGAAAAGGAGCAGAGAGAGAGATAATTGTATCTTAAAAGTTTTAAGACACATTTGAAAATCCTTAATTTTGGAGCAAAAAGTATTAGATTCTCAAACACCCCTAATTGTTACTAAGCACATATTCAGACCACAAAATGAATAATCACATCATTTCAGTAGTTATCTATCTATTTATTTACTTACTTACTTACTTACTTACTTACTTAGATAATGTCTGGCTCTGTTGCCCAAGCTGGAATTCAGTGGCCCAATCCTTGAGCTTCTGGGCGCAAATGATCCTCCCACCTCAGCCTCCCGAGTAGCCGGGACTACCAGATGTGCACTACCACACGCCCAGATAATTTTTTCTTTCCTTTCCTTTCCTTTCCTTTCCTTTTTTTCTTTTCTTTTTAGAGAAGGGATCTCATTTTGTTACCCAGGCTGGTCTGAAACTTTTGGCCTCAAGTGATCCTCCTGCATCAGCTTCCCAAAGTGCTGGGATTTGGAATCATAGGCATGAGCCACTGTGCCCGCTCCTATTTCAGTAGTTTAAAGGAAGTTGCTTATACCAGCTAATAAGACTTGATTGTAATCATCTCTTCTCTTGTGTCTATATACTGATAGCACACTAGTAGAATTAAATGGGCTATGATGATTATATAAAAAACATAGAATTATGAAAATAGGCAAAAATTATAAACTGAAGCCCTTTGAGAGTCAGTCTGTGAATATTTACCAATATATCACTACTTAATACCTATTTTCATAATTCTTTGCTCTAAAATAAACAAAATTTTAAAAAGCATTAAGATTACACAGGAAAAATGATGTAGTTTTGACAATTTCTTTTTGGATATAGACTCAAAAACATAACTAGAAAGGGTCAAACAAGGACAACCGTTAAGCTTAAAACTAGTATTTTTTTTTTAATTTCTGTAATTAAATCTCATTCATAATATAATTTAAATTTTTCCCAAGGCATTTGTGCTAATTCTTTAACTATTCTTTGAAGTTCATACAGAGAAGAACAGAGGATTATTGAATAAATAGCACAGCAATTTTAACCTAAAGAATAATAAGATATCCTGTTAGCTTACCCATTGAGGAAATGTAACCTTGGAACTCATGTGATTTTTATCAAGTCATTAATTAGGCCAAGTAGTTAAAACCCAGCATGTAGAAATCTTGTTCTTGTTGACCAAAGAATAAAAGAATGAATTACTTGAGGGGTTTTTATTTTGGATTAGTTCTTTTGAATAAAAGCATAAATCCAGATTAAAGTGTGTGGGTTTGATTATTAACACTTTCATTTACTGAACACTGGAATATACAGCACTAGTCTACATAACTACTCTTGGAATTGGCCATGTTTGTAACACCTTAAGAAATAACTCTTGGGATTTTAGATTTCCTTTTAGGATATAAAGATCTGGCTACAGTGTCAATCTCAAACAAAAAAGAAAAAATGACACACACACACACACACACACACACACACACACACAAACAAAATTAGCCCTGTGAGTTCACGACTTTCCCTTAACCCACTGAGAAGCTACAGAATCAAGCACATTAATGGACAGAGAGGTTATAGACACTGTGGACATGTATGGGGAAAGTGTAGCTGGACACTCACATAAAGAATTTCCCTAAAATAGTTAACAAATTGGTGGAGGTCAGCATTTGTTGATGAGAAAGTGTACAGCTCCCAAGATTCGCAGATATAGAAGGAATTTGTATCCCGTTTAAATCATTACTCTACTATTCAATCAGGTATGAACAAAAAAGCAGAGTCTTGAAAAGGATCATCACTGAGCAGACCTAGAGGATAGAAACCGTAGCCATCGTGAGAGGACCAAAACCCCCAGACTGGAAACTGCTCTCCTATTTTCTCTGCATAACAAAAACCGCTGGAGGAATAGCAGCAAATACTTTACCTTACTGGCAACAACCCATTGCAGCTAGAGGAAGGAAACTGAACAATTCTCTCGCACAGGAGGACAGATGGGAAGAATGCTGGACCCAGAAGTAAAGCTAGGAAAGGGTAAAGCACACTGAGGGCATAATCCAGAGACACAGGGACAAAGTACTTATGTAAAAATGAGACCTGGAAAACCAGACACCATCCCACTTCCTGCTACCCAGCACCAGGCTAAAAAGCATTAACTGAGTGTCACAGTGGAACTCTGAAGAAAGATTTGCAAGAGGATAGAAACAGATAGTCACTGAGGTGCAGTGCGAAGAGAAGACACATATATAAAGGTCAGTAGGCATCGAGAAAACATTCTGCAAACAATCCCACATCCTAGCATAGGATAATGCTAGAGCAATTTGAAATCTGTGCAGCCCCAAGGGTAAACAGAACAACAAATATCAAACACGGGCCATCTCCTGAGAAAATTAACTCAAACTACCACAATAAGGGTTCAGCAGAAGTCAGGGTGCATTAAATGTACTTACCTCATTCTGTATTGTCCTACACAAAATGTCTGACTTTCATAAAAAATTTCAAGGTACATGGGATGGCAGGAAAGATCAACACAGTGCTAAGTGACAAAACAATCAAGAACCAGACAAATATGACATAGATACTAGAACTATAAGATAAGGAATTTTTAAAAACTGCATTATTTTAAATATAGAATTAAATATGACATATTAAAGAATCTAATAAAAATAGTCTACAATGAGCAAGATTAGATAGGGAATTTCACCAGAGAAAGGTAAACTATAATAAAGGATCAAATGGAAATTCTGGATGTGTAAAACATTGTAACAATGAAAAAAATCATGAATAGGTGCATTAGTAAATTCAACACAGCTGAAAAAATAGTCAGTTGACTTGAAGATAGGATAATAAAATTTACCCAATTGAGAGA
>RJWJ010048586.1:0-10544 GCA_004363605.1 Indri indri | reverse complement strand
ACTTATTTACCAGGTGCAGAAACTGAGGTTCAGAGGTGAAATTGGCTCACTGAATGTCACATGGTAAGTTATTGGCAGTGCCAGGCCTGAAACCCATGTCTTCTGCTTCTGTTCTGTGTGCTCTCAGACTAGACATCAATTTTCTCAGCCAGCATCTGGGATGGGAAAGGGGAGTCAGTACTTATAAAGAAGTAATTAGTAGCCTAATCCCACAAATAATAATTAGGAGTTGAAATTTATTGAGAGTTTCTTATGTGCTAGCAATTTTATAGTCATTATCTCATTTAATTTCCACAGTAACCCATGAAGTAGATGTTATTATTCCAGGTTTTTCAGATGAGAAAACTGAGGCTTAAAGAAGTAGCACAACTTCCCCAAATTCACAGAGCCAACAAAGAACAGGGTGAGGGGGAGAACTTAGGTCTGTTGGATGCAAAGCCCTATTTCCGAGCCACTGGATTAACATAAAACGATCCTGTAAAATGTGATCTAAAATAAGATGGGCACAACTTTAAGTATCTCCTCTCTCCATAGCCTACTACTTTAAGTGAGTCCATGCAGGACTGAACCTAATGGTTTAAAGCAGCAGTTCTCAAGCTCTCATGTTCATCAGAATCACCTGAAGAGCTTCTTAAAGTCCAGATTTCTGGCCTCTGCCCCAGAGTTTCTGATACAGGTCTGAGACGGGGCCTGAGAACTTGCATTTCCCAGGTGATGGTGATGCTGCTGATCTGGGGACCACATGCAGAGTGTCACTGATCTGAAGGAATCCTTAAAATATTTTACGTCAGCTGAATATTCTTGCATTGGGTCTCATTTTCCAAGTAACTATTTAGGGGCAAAGTGGCTATGCCTAAATGAAAGAGATTTTTTATGTCAGGAAATAAGGGAAACTGTATTATCACTTGATTTCCTAACTACCATTTTGAAAGGATTGTGGAGGGGTCTTCAGCTGCAATGAATTGTCAGGAAGACTAAAGATTTAGGCTGACAAGCACAGGCTGCTGCATGCAGCACAAACAAATGAACTCCAGCCGTTTCTTGTATTCCTGCCCCAACTCCTTGGGAGACCCACGGTCCTGGGGAAGAGAGTGCAACCAGCTGAGCTTACGTGTTCATTCCTGAGCCAATCGCCACAGCCAGAGGAATGTGATGTTCTGATTGGCCAAATCTGAGTCACATGCCCACTCTTAGAGCAGGAAGTGACATGAACTCCAGGAAATGAATTCCATTGAGGTGCTGAGTCTGAAAAGGGTGTGTGAGTGGCTCCCCAAGAGGAAGCCTGGCAATCAGGACACCAGAAAGAAGGGTAAATGGAGGTCAGGTGGCAAAACCACACATGCCCACGTTTCTAGTTGCTAAGCAACATTTTGCCCTGTGGTTTTGGTTACTCTTCTGCTCCTCAAAGCTCTCCTAGCGCAAGGGCTGACCTTGGTAGATGGAAGAGGGCCAGACCCAGGAGCCCTTCAGTGAAATGGAAAAAGATCTGGGCTGGAGATTTGGGTTCTACTTCTCATAGTGCCATGAACTTCCTTCTCTCCCTGAGTCTCAGTTTTTTCTTTAGCTGTGAGACGAGGAGACTGGGTAGAATCTCTGTGGGGCCCTTGTAGCTCTCCTAGGCTGTGGTTCTGGGCAATGTCACAGACAGTGGTGGCCTCCTTTGCTTCTCACATCGTATCTCAGAAACGAAGGCAGCTTTCTCTGAACATGGGCGATCTCTGGGATGATGTGGCCTGCTGGAGAGTGCCTCAATCCTGGCATCAGATGGTTTGTTTTGGTTCCTGACTTTAATTTCTGATTCCTCCTATTACCTGTGCAACCTAGGCAAATTACTTAACCTCTCTGCAACTTCTAATATGAAGTGGAGTTAAGGATAATCCCTGCCTGGTCTGAATGGTTAATGAGAGAATCAAATGAGACAATGGATGTGAAAGTGTTTGCAAGCCCCAAAGTGACGTGCAAATGGAGGTCCCACCCACCCAGGGCCCTGCCTCCTAGACCAGTGTGGTTCAAGGACTCCTGAGAAAAGGTCAGTGCCCACATTCAATTAGCATGAGCCCTTCCACAGTGCATGTGTCTCCCACTTGTATAATATTTGTTCTATACCTTGTTATTCTGCATGTAAGTGCCACATCAGGTGGTAAACTGAGGCAACTGGGACGTTGGGATAGGGATAAGAGGTCACTGATGATTCCAAATCTTGCAGGGAGAATCTACCCTGGAGTCTCAGTCTGGGGCTCTGGGCCCCAGCAGTTGGCAGTGAGGGAGCAGGAAGCCAGGCTCTGCTCTGCTCTTCTGACCATCCTATTCCTCCACGTGGGCTTTGGACAGAATCCAGCCTCTGACTTGTCTACTGGAGAGTGGGACAGCCATGTCCACTCTGATACTTTACAGTCATCTCAAATTATCGTGTTCAGAATGTGTATCTTGGTCTCAGTCCCCACCTCCAAAATCTGTTTTCTCCCAATTCTGTAAATGTCACCTGCAGCTATCCAGTCTTCCATGCCAGGTACCTTAACATCTCTTTCACCCCCCTCCAATCCATCATCAAATTGTGACTATTTCCCCTCTAAGGTAGATTTCAATTCCACTCATTTTTCCCCAATCCCACCACTTCCACCCCTGTGTGAGATACTGTCATCTCTTACCTAACTAGTAACACCTAACTAGTTTTCCCAATTGAGGTCCTGTCCCCCTGCATTCTAGTGTGCATGTAGCAGCCAGAGTAAACTTTCCAAAATGCAAATCTGGTGGCATCCCTATCCCTCTTATGAGTCTTCAAAGACTGCCTGATGCATTTGGAATGAAGTCCTGGGTCCCCACTGTGGCCTGCGGAACCCTGCAGGAAGTGGCCCTGCCCACCTTTCCAGCTCCAGCATCCTCTCACTGCACTCCCCATTGCTCCTGACGCTGCAGCCTCTGGCTTTCGTCCAGTTCACGAACAGGCCAAGTTCCTGCACATTCCAACATCCCAAAGTGCTTTCCTAGGCTATTCCCCTGCCTGGTCTGCCCTTCCTCCTTTCTTCACATAGCTGCTTCAGGTCTCAGCTGAAAAGGGTCAGGTTTTCAGTGAGGCCTTCCCCAGTGACCCTACCCAAGTAGCCCTCCTCCCTGTCCCCACTGCTGTCCAGTTATTCTCTCGCGGCAGTCTTTTCGTGTCCTCCATAACCCTAACCACAGTTCCTATTTATCATTTACTTGCTTATTGCCTAGCTCCACTACACCATAAGCTTCATGAAGGCATGGAAAGTGCTTTCCTAGTGTATCCCCAGCACCTGTGTGCTCAATAAATATTTCTTGAATGAAAGAAAAAATAATTGCAAAAATTAAAGACCCTGTCCCTGTATCTTCTTTGAAAGATTTTTCTCAAAGGCGCTACACTGTGAAATAATAATTCTAGGCACCCAGTAAGAGCCAGGAATAAATAGAGATGATGCTGGCACAAGAAATGGTAACTGGGCCGGATGTGGTGGCTCATGACTGTAATCCTAGAACTCTGGGAGGCTAAGGCGGGAGGACTGCTTGAGCCCAGGAGTTTGAGGTTGCAGTGAGCTATGATGATGCCACTACATTCTAGCTGAGGTGACAGAGCGAGACCTGTCTCAAAAAAAAAAAAAAAAAAGAAAAAGGGATAACTGGGTCAGTTCCTTTCTCTACCCCTAAAAGTACCCACCCAGTGCTAAAGGGGCCTGTGATGGCCTCTCCCCCTACTCCCTCTGCACTGGGGTAACGCGCTTGGCCATATCCCAAGTTAGTAGGCTGGCTTACCCTGTCTGTTCCCTTGACCCTGACCATGGCCTTCCCCCACCACACGTCCATAGCTGCAAGTGCCTGGACTCTCAAGCTCTTCTAAAATGGCTTTCAGGAAAGGAGCCAATAAATTTGGGCACACTGGTGAATGAGAGTAGACACTATGTTTTTCACAGCAAACGATAAGCCACTTGAGGTAACAAAGGATTTTGTGACACTTCCTGCAGGACAGCATACATAATTTGCAGGGCCCGGTACAAAATGAAAATATGGGCCCCTTGTTAAAAAATTATTAAGAATGTCAAGACAGCGACAGCAGAGCATTCAACCAAGGGCAGGAGCCCTTCTAAGCCTGGGCCGCACGCCCATGAAGCTGGCCCTGCTTGCTGCCTTTGGCGGCACGAGATGCACTGGGATTCTCCAGGTTGGCCATGCTCTGTTCGTGGATACTGCAGCTTCCCAGAGATCCTTTCCCCATCAGCTCAAGAATGATACCTATTCCAGGGAAAACGCTCTGCAGCCAGGATATACCAGGCATACAAGAGGCTGCTGCTACTTTACTAAAAGTTTCCCTCCGACTCCATGGTTTCTGTCTAAGTCAGTTGACTCAGGGGAGAGCCAAGTTTATTGTCTTTTATCTAGAAGCTTAAGGAAGCAGGAAAGTTGTTTTTGTAGAACTCCCTAGAAGGTAAACATGATGACATTCTTTCATTCTGTTTACAGGACACATTGGCATGAAGGGAATTTCTGTTGCCACCACATGCTACTGTTTACCTGTCCTACACACACCTCCAGAGCAAGTGAGACAGCTGCCACAGGGGCCCAGTCTTCAGGAAGTTGGCATGATTTTAGGGGAGGGGAGAAGAGTGTGGCAGGCCCAGGCAGTGACCCTGAGTGAGAGTGGCGGGGGACACTGGCTTAAGTTTCCCAAAAGCCACTAGTGGAAACTCTGAACTACATTCACCAAATTATTCAATCAATACATATTTATAAATAAATTATAAATATAATTGTGGATTTAATTGAATTTATTTTTGAGTAGGTAATACATGCTTATGGTTTAAAACTCAACAGTTACAAAATGATTTATTGTGAAAAGTCCTCCCACTGGCAGTAATCCATTTTCCCTCCCTGCACGCAGTCATCATGACTGGTTTTTTTTTTTTTTTTTTTTGTATCCTGGCAGAAATACTGTTTGCATGAACAAGTAAATATGTATACATCCTTCCCCTTTTTTTCACCAATGACAGCCTACTGTAACACCTTGCTTTTTTTCACTTAACAATATATCTGGGAAACATCTCTATATTCACAGAGAGCTTCCTCATCATTTTATAGGTGTACGTCATATCCTCATTGCATACCTGTATTGTAATTTATTTAACCAAGTGGACATTTAGGTTCTCGCAGTCTTTTGTTATTACGAACAATGGTATAATACAAAACTTTGATGATTGAGGTTCAGAGCCATTCTTGGTTCCTTTAAGGAAAATGTAGGTGGGATTTGCCCTCACCTTCTCGTTCACAGTCGCTGAGTTGAAGGGTGTGTGCTTTTGTACGTTTGAGAGATGACTGCCATTCATCCCTCTGTGGAATGTGACAGATGTTCATTGAGTGCGCACTTAGTGCTGACACTGATGCAAACACTGGAGATAGAGCAGTGACATGACAGATCCCTGCTTTTATGGGGACTTGTCTGGTTGGGGACTAGGGGAGGAGGCCAAACAATCAAGAACCCAAATGAACAAACAAGAGAATTCCAGATAGTGACAGATGCTGTGGAAAAAAAAAAAAAATCAAACCCAGGTGACATGGTGGTGCTTCTGTGGAGTGCCATCTTAGATGGCGGCCAGGAAGGACAACTCTCGGATAACTGATGTCTCTTGGATAACTGAGCTGTGCTTGGGAGGATGGTTCCAGAAGAGGTAAAAATGAACCCAGCCCTTTGAATTTATGTGATTTGTAAAGCTCTTTCAGACTTTCCCTATCAATTGATTGCTTAAATAGCAGGAATTATTATACTTTGTTGGCGGGGGGTGGCGGAGGCGTTTTCTCCCCACCACCCATGATTCTGTTTTTGCAAAAGAGAAAATATCTTCAGCTTTTCACCTCAAGGAGGGCTGCCCCTCACACTGAGGACAGACCCGGGAGGATTGGCTTCAGCTGCCTGGGTAAGTCGGGCTGTAGGGCTCCGGGTTTTCTTTTGCTCCGCCTGGCCTGCAGGCTTCAGAAATTGAGTCTGGTGGCGGTGGCAGCTCAGCTGAAGGGTCCAGACCCTCCCTCTGTTCTTCCGGTTGAGGTTCATGTCCCTCAACCATCTGATTCGATGGTCATAGAGCCAGAAGTGTCAGCATAGGAAACAAGTTGGTTGGTGACCTTCCTTCCACTCAGGGATAATATTGAAAATGTTGAACGATCAGTCCAGCCAGAACCAAGCAATCCGGCAGACGCAGGCGCCGTGCCCAGTGCGTGCATCTCTTCTACTCCTGCCTCTGTGCACACTTTTCTCCTGTCATCTGCAAGGCAGGCGGTTCCTTATTGTTTCTGCCTTTTAAAATCCTTCTCGCACTTCAAGTCCCAGTTCAAATGCTCCTCATCCATGAAATCTCCCGTCCTTTCATCCTGCTTTAAATATCATATGTAGGGTCAGAGCAGGCTTCATTTTTTTTTCCTGCAAGGGCTTTTGGGTGGAAGCCTTGATACACATACCCACTTCTGTCTCTCCCCCAGAGCCTTATCTGTAATAGGTCCGCAACACACGTGTGCTGGCTGCAGAGTAAGAGTTGCCCCTCGTTTGTAAGGTGACACTCTATCCACACGACCTGGCGATGCGCAGGGGAGGGCGTTAGCGCAGTGCTGTTGCTTGAAGTGTTCTAGCAGCTCTATTTCCCATCCAAGTCAGCACTCTCTTGTTTTCTATTTTGGGTCCTATTTCACCAGAATGGTTCAACAAAGGGGAAATCATCAAAAACCACAGCAGAGATTGATGAGGTGGAGGAAAAGGCAGAAACACGCCTGTGGGGTTGAGGGGAGGGTGATAAAAATAAAGTAAGTGAGTGAAAAAGTCTTAGAGACGAGGCAGCCTGGACTAAAACCCGCCCAAGCAGTAGATGCAAACAGGACCCTCTGGCAGAGTCTTTGGGGGAACAGGCTTTATGAGAAGCAGGACTGAAGTCCAAATAACTTCACCCTGGGAACCAGTCAACTATCCTGACTTGTAAGAGAGGGAAGCCAAAATTGCTCCAGAATTTTTTTTTCCCTGGAAAGAAGAATAAACAGAAATTTCAGTTAATGGGCCCATTCCTTCCCCTCCCCAACCTTGGTTCCTTGGGGCTGGGTGTGTGGTTCCTTTCCCTGGGGAAGAGGAACCCATGGGAGCGCAGTCCGTTCCCCAGGGGCGGCCTACAACTTTTATTCCTCCCCTTGGTGGAGGAGGCTGAGAGTCTGGGTCATGAGAGTGTCACAGACGGGGGATCCTTAAAGTGGAAGAGACCTGAAAGGAGCAAGAAGCGCCAGCACCCAAGGGAGACCAAAAAGCCTATAGTGGCCTAAGAAAGGGGCTCAGGGAAGGAGAGAGAATGAGTCTTGGCTGTTCCTGGAGCTGCTGCTGGTGTGAGATTTTATACCCACCCCTTAGGTCGGGGGTCCAAAGCTCCTACTTTGGCCCCACATCGCCCACACCCTTCCCTGCAGAGATTGCAGAGCTGTGCTGTTCAGGGCAGTAGCTACTCGCCACAGGCGACTTCTGAGCACTTGAAATGTGGCTGCTCCAGACTGAAATGTGCTGTAGGTATGATATACACCCAGAATTTCGAAGTCTTTGTATGAAAAAAATGTTACATATCTCATTAATAATTTTTATATTGATTACATGTTGAACTGACAATATTGTAGACACACTGGCTTAAAGAAAATGTATTATTAAGGCCAGGTGTGGTGGCTCACGCCTGTAATCCTAGCACTCTGGGAGGCCAAGGCGGGAGAATCCCTTGAGCTCCAGAGTTTGAGACCAGCCTGAGCAAGAGTGAGACCCCATCTCTACTAAAAATAGAAAAATGAGCCGGGCGTGGTGGCAGGCACCTGTAGTCCCAGTTACTCCGGAGCCTGAGGCAGGAGGATCACTTGAGCCCAGGAGTCTGAGGTTGCTGTGAGCTAGGCTGACACCACAGTATGTGGGCGTCAGAGTAAGACTCTGTCTCTAAAAAGAAAAAAAAAAAGAAAAAAGAAAATGTATTATTAAAATTAAATCTCACTGTTTCTTTTTTACATTTTTAACGCGGCTACCAGAAAAGTTAAAATTACATCTGTGGTTTCATTCTATTTCTGTTGGACTGTGCTTGTCTAGAGTGTCTATGTCTGAGGCTGGGGATAGGCTGGCAGGGGCCTGGGTAATTTTAAACCACATGGTGCCACTAGTTTAGATATTTTTTAAAAATGTGCCATTTTACTGGACCAATAACAAGTATCAGGGGCTTACAGGGAGAGGGGGGTTCTGTCATATTTGCTGTGCCAGGAGATGGACTCACAAATCCGGAAGAGGACCCCTCTAAGACTGGAGCTCACTGTTTTTTCTACATTTACTCAAAAATATATTATTTGAGCACTTTACTGTGTGCATGTTGTAAGAGCTGGAGATCCACCAGGGAATAAAGCAAAGATTCCCGCTCTCACGGAAAGGGCAAACTCTCGGTGGGGAGGTAGCCAATGCAGAGCATAAATACATCCAAGAGATGCAAGAAAACATGTAGCACAGAAGGGGTTTAGGGGATAGGGGAAAATTAAAGCCAGTAAGGGGGTTCTGACTTTGAGTACAGTGGTCTAGGAAGGCTTCACTGAGGAGGTGACATTGGAGCCAAGACTTAAGGAGGTGAGAGAGTGAACTACCGGGGTCTCAAAGAGGAGCATCCGCTGGGTCTTTCCAGCAGAGCAGCAAGGCCCTGAGGCCGCAGTAGGCCTGACATGCTTGGGGACAGTAAGGAAGCCAGTGTAGCTGGAGGCCAGTGCTGTGGGTGGGGAGAGGAGGAGATGAGACTGTGGGAGGGAGGAGGGAGCAGACTGCTTAGGGCCTCTAGGGCCCTCACCGTGCCTTTGGGTTTTACTCTGAACGGAAGGGGCGCTTTGGAGCATGGTGAGCATGGTGATCGGCTCACGCTCCGACAGCATCGCTGAGGCTGTCGAGGAGAGAAGACTCCAGGGGGCAGACGTGGCAGCAGGGAGACCACTTAGAAGACCACAGGTCAATTAGGGTTAGATAAAAAGGTGGTCAGAGTAGAGATGAATGACGCGATGGGAGTTCTGTGTGTGGCCCTCAGGGTTTTCATTTCTCACCCCGCTGCCGACGTGGCTCTGTCCATTTCAACACTGCCAGTGCTTTTCTCTCCCACCTTGCCAACTGCCACGCCCCCTTGCTGGTCCTTGAGTTCACCAAGCTTGGTCCTATCCCGGGGCGTTGGCGCTGTCCACGCCTCTGCTGTCCCTATGGCTGGCTCCTTCTCAGCTGAAATGTCACTGCACAGAGAGGCCTTCCCCGACCAGCGCCTCACGGAGCCCCTTCCCCCTCAATGTCTATCATATTGCCCTGTTTTAATAACTTCTTTGCCTTAGTCACTGGCCTGAAATGGTCTCCTTTATTTGTTTGCTTACTCCTTCATTGTGGGGACTTGGTTGTGGTCACTGCTGTGTCCCCAGTGCCTAGGACAGTGCTGAGAGGATGACGGCACATATCACACCTACTGCCACCAGCCATAGGTCTGTCTGTCTTGCCCCTGAGACTGGCGGTAAGGAGGCAGTAAGGCACGGATTCTTGTGCTTTGTAGACTGGATTTACTTGCTTTCTATATGACCCTGGGCAAGTTTCTTCAGCTCTTTAAGCCTCAGTTTTACCATTTGTAAAATGGGGATAACACATGTCCACCTCATGAGTATGTTGTAAGGAATGAAGGCCAATGTATATATATTACTTAACCTAATACCTGGAACTATCATAATTATTATAATTAACAACCATCTATATTCTATCATTCTCATTCTCCTATTGTCTAATATGCTCCCCAGTGTTCTGAACTCCATTTTCCCTTAATCAAACCCTCTAGAAAAGTGTTGTCCAATAGAACTTTCTTTGATAATTGAAATAGTCTATGTTTGCACCGTCCAATACTATAGCCACTAGTGCCATTTGGCTATTGAGCACTTGCTATGTAGTTTGTTTGAGAAGCTGATTTTTAAATATCATTTAATTTTAATTAACAAATTTATATTTCAATAGTCATGTGTGGCTAGTAGCTACCATTTGGGATAGCACAGGGCCAGTAACTATGAAGGGAAGAAAAAACTTGTAATGAAAAAAGTTTGGGACAGTTTTAAATAAATGCAGTAATTTTTAAAGGTTCTTTATTGCTCTAAATACACTTTATCTGATTTGCAATGCAAGAATATGTTATACAGACTTTGATTCACTTACAAAATGTTGGGATATTTAAATATATAAAAAAATCCTAACAAAAAGTGACATTTTTTGGCCTGGCACAGTGGCTCACACCTGTAATCCTAGCACTCTGGGAGGCCAAGGCAGGAGGATTATCTGAGCTCAGGAGTTTGAGACCAGCCTGAGCAAGAACAAGACCCCCTCCCCCTACTAAAAATAGAAAAATTAGCCGAGTGTCATGGTGTGCACCTGTAGTGCCAGCTACTTGGGAGGCTGAGGCAGGAGGATCGCTTGAGCCCAGGAGTTTGAGGTTGCAGCGAGCTATTATGGTGCCACTGTATGCTACCTGGGGGTGACAGAGTGAGACTCT
>RJWJ010048585.1:0-10546 GCA_004363605.1 Indri indri | reverse complement strand
TATAATGTGCCCTGTGTTGTTTCTGTCATGTTTCTTTTGACAGTCGTGGTTACCCTTGTCTTGTTTTCTCACAGTATGCTCTCTTACTCAGCATCCCGTTTGGTCACCCTGCCCATTCCATACTTCCTCTGCCCATGTCTGTCTTTCCTACCTACACTAATAAAAATTTCTGGCCATGTATCTCCAGTGCAGTATTCTATTTTCCTCTTTGGATTTTCAGGACTTACAGGATTACCTTAGGTCCATTCAGATAATGTAAAAGAATCTCCTTATTTTAAGTCAGAGGATGGTAACCTCAATCCATCCGCAAATTCCCTTTACACAGTGCCTATCTTGGTGTTGGATAGAATAAGCAGGAAACAGAAAACTTGGGGAGATAGTTTTAAAATTCTGTCCACAGAACGTGAACATGTCATGCAATGACTTTTTTCTCATAAAAAGTATATTTAATAAATGAACTATAATGATTGTGTTTTTTAGGATTTTGTTCTACAATGGTGCTCTTCTCAAAGACAGAGTGCAAAAAAGATTATAAACCAAGAAACACCATAGGTTGGTCATACAAGTATTTATCTCTCATCCTCCCTCCTCTCTGATGTATTTCGCTGTTGCTGTCGTAAGTTTCTATTAATATTAAATATAGGGCAAATCTTGAATTTCTTTGCTGAATGAGGTAAATTATTTTCAGTCAGTCATTAAAAAATAAGACAAAAAATCCTCCTCTGAGGATAGTAGAATACTTTTCCCATTTGCAGTGTTAATCCTCGGGATCTGCAGAGACTGGAGTATAAAATATGAGTATATGGCTGTTATGTAAACTCAAGCAGCAAAAAAGCTATATTCACCTGGTGTCAATGAGATGTAGAGAGATCCCATTTATGCCAGCTAGGGTATATATTCACCTACAAAACAAAATGAAAATCAAAAGCAGTTTAAATCACAGATTGACAAATAAATAAAGTAGCTAAAATTTCAATGTCAGATCAAAGCTGATACCTACAGCTTTGTCTTCCTATTCTGTCATCTTCAGCATGTAGGTTATATTCTCCTATTCATAGAATGAAGATGAACTTCTAACAGCCTGCCATTTTCCAGGCATAAAGAAGGGAAAAGGGTGGAAAATAACCATAAATTGCACGCACATGGAGTCTGGCCATTCTTTAAAGTATTCCCAAAATCTCCACTCAGTGACTTATTTTCATCTCCTTGTTGGACCCATGCTACATTGCATCCCCTAGATGAAAGAAGGCTAGAAAAATAGTGAGACTGGATAGGCTGAGTCAGTGAACACCGTTGTGCTTGACCCATTATCATCAGGTGAAGGTGATATAGTCTATATTTTAACATTTCTTGTCTTACATTTAATAGATAAAATAAGGGTGATTGAAACCATTTGACTCAATTATGCTACGGTATCCCGAAATTTTCATTTCATTTGAATTGAAGGAGTCACTAGGAAAGAGGCTTCAGATAAATTCACATAAGAAATTACCAAAGGAAGGCCGGTGTGAATGCACGGTATTTTGTTTTATTTCAAATTAAACCTTGGAGGTAACTTTTACTGGACATTCTGCTATGTTTCTGTTATGTCATGTTCTATGTGTTCCTATAATTAGGATTATGCTAAATTTGATCTGATACATTTAAGTCCATATTATATTTAAATATCTGTCGTTGGGATATTTTGTGATTATTATTCAGTAACAATAATTAACAATTGCCTCCAAAGAGGCAATCTAACAACAGCAATGACAAAAAGTACATTTTATTATTTAACTTGTCTTAGTCCTTCACCTTAAAATATATAAACCCAGATCACTGAAATTTAATTAAAAGCGTTTGTATAGATGAGAAAAATTAATAATGCTTTTTATTTCAATGCTGTCTTACCTGTGTGACATACAGTAGATGACAGGTAAAAATACAAAATGAGATACAAAACAATTATTTCTGAAACAACTTGTCACTGGAACAAGTATAGTTATTTGGAAACGTTAGGACTCTGAACCAAATGAATTTACTGCTATGTAAAATATGAGACTCAAAACACATAACAGTAATCCCTGAATTTCAAGAGTAAATCACTTAGCTATTACATTTTAACATTCTTGAGCATTTCAAGTACACAATACAATGTAAATATACAACTGGCTGTATATTTTCCAACAGCACATTGATTTTTAGCTATTTCAATAATGGAATAGATCTCAATGGAAGTATGTATTTAAGGCTATATCAAGTTGTGATGAACTAAGAAATTTTGTTTAAAAACTCCCATTTCCTATGTTAAAACTTTGTTTACAATATTCAATTACATGGTATTTCAAGGGCTTTTTCTATTAATAATTTTTTTCATTTCAAAAAATGTAGGGGGTACAAGTGTTTTTTGTTACATTGATAAATTGTATTATGCTGAAATCAGGGCTTTCAGTGTACCCAACACAAGAATAGTGTATATTGTACTTGATGGGTGGATTTTTATTCCTCACCCACCCCTCCCACCTTCCCACCTTCTTAGTTTCTGATGTCCATTACTGCTCTTGTTGATCATATATATCTTTCATTTAGGTCCCACTTGTAAGTGAGAACATGTGGTATCTGTTTTTCCATTCCTGTGATACTTCAATTAGGATAATGATACCTATTTCCATACAAGTTGCTGCAAAAGACATTATTTCATTCCTTTTTGTGGTTGAGCAGTACTCCATAGTATAACATACTATATATATTTTTTTATCTACTCATCAGTTGATGGTCACTTAGGTCTATTCCAAATCTTTCCATCTTTCCTATTGTGAATTGTGTTGTGATATACAACTAGGTACAGGTGTCTTTTTTATAAAATCACTTCTTTTCATCTGGGAAGATACCCAGTAGTGGCATTGCTGGATTGAATGGTAGATCTACTTTCAGTTCTTTATGTAATCACCATGCTGCTTTCCACAGTAGTTGTACAAGTTTAGATTCCCTCCAACAGTATGTAAGTGTTCCCTTTCCACTGCAACCATGACAACATCTATTGTTTTTTGACTTTTTATTACTGGTGATTCTGACAGAGGTAAGGTAGCACATCATTGTGGTTTTAATTCACACTTCCCTGATAATTAAAGAAGGTGAGCATTTTTTGTATGTTTGTCGGCCATTGTCTATTTTCTTTTGAGAAGAATCTGTTCCTGTATTTTGCTCACTTTTTGATGGGATTGTTTTTTTTTTTCCTTGCAGATTTCTTTGAATTCTTTGTAGATTCTGGATATTATCTCTTTGTCAGATATACAGTTTGCGATTACTTTCCTCCATTCTGTAGCTTGTCTATTTATTCTGTTGATTATTTCTTTTGCTGTGCAAAATCTTTTAGTTTAATTCAATCCCATTTATTTATTTTTGTTGCTGCTATATTTTCTTTTGGAGTCTTACTTATAAATTATTTGCCTAAAACAATGTCTATGAAAGTATTTTTTCTATATTTTCTCATAGAAGTTTTATAGCTTCATGTCATACATTTAAGTCATTAATCCATCTTGAATTAATTTTTGTATATGGTGAGACATATGGATCCAGATTAATTCTTCTGCATGTGGTTATCTAGTTTTCCCAGCACCATTTATTGAATAGGGCATCCTTTCTCCAGTTTACATTTTTGTCTGTTTTGTCAAAAATCAGTTGATAATAGCTATGTGGTTTTATTTCTGGATTTTCTATTCTTTTCCATTGGTCTATGTGTCTTCCTTCATATCAGTACTATGCTGTTTTGGTTACTATAGCCTGGTAGTATAATTTGAAGTTGGGTAATGAAATGCCTCCAGATTTGTTCTTTTTCCTTAGGATTTCTTTGGCTATTCACAGTCTTTTATACTTCCATATGAAGTTTAAGATAATTTTTATAGATCCATGAAAAATGATATAGGAATTTGATTAGAATTGCATTGAATAAGTAAATCACTTTGGGCAGTATAGACATTTTAACAATGTCGACTTTTCCAATCCATGAGAATGGGGTGTTTTTCCATTTGCTTGTGTCATCTCTGATTTCTTTATGCAGTGTTTTGTAGTTCTGCTTTTAGAGATCATTGACCTTCTTGGTTAAGTATATTTCTAGGTATTTTATTTTCTTTGTAGTTACTGTAAATGGTATTGACATCTTGATTTGACTCTCAGATTGTTATTAGACATAGAAATGCTATTGATTCATGTACATTAATATTGTAAACTGAAATTTTTCCAAATTTATTCGTCAATTCTAAGAGTCTTTTGGTGACGTTTTTAGACTATTCCAGGTATAAGATCATATTGTTAGCAAACAGAGATAGGTCAACCTCCTCTTTCCCAAATTGGAAGCCCTTTAGTTCTTTCTCTTGCCTCATTGCTCTGTCGAGAACTTCCAGTATTATGTTGAACAGAAGCAGTGACCATGGGCATCCTTGTCTTGTTCTGGTTGCTAGGGGACATGCTATCTGCTTTTTCCCATTCAGTATGATGTTGGCAGTGGATTTGTCATATACAGCATTTATTATTTTGAGGTATGTTCCTTCTATGCCTAGTTTGTTGAGGGGTTTTATCATGAAGGAGTACTAGATTTTATGAAACGCCTTCTCTGCATCTATTGAGATGACGGTTTTTATTTTTAATTTTGTTTATGTAATGAGTCACATTTATCAATTTGCATATATTGAATCATCCTTGCAGCCCTGCTATGAATCCCACTTGACTATGTTGAATTATTTTTTTATTGGACTGTTGAATTTGATTTGCTACTATTTTGTTGAGGATTTTTGCACCTATGTTCATAAGGAATATTGGTTTGCAGTTTTCTTTTTTTGTTCAGTCTTTTCCTAGCCTTGGTATCGGGATGAAACCAAATGTGTAGAATGAGTTAGGGAAGACACCCTCCATTTTGTTGTTATGGAACAGTTTCAGTAGAATGAGTATGAATTTTTATTTTTAGTTCTGATGGAATTTGGCTGTCAATCCATCAATTTCAGGTCTTTTTTTCTTTTGGGGAGAGTTTTTATTACTGTTTCAATCTTGTTATTTATTATTAGTTTGTTCAGGATTTCTATTTCTACCTGATTCAAGCTTGGGAGGTCTTGTGTTTCCAAAAAGTTAACCATTTACTCTAGATTTTCTAATTTGTATTCATAGAGGTTTTCATAGCAGTTACAGATGATATTTTGTATTTCTGCATCATAAGTTGTAATGCCTCCTTTTGTCATTTCTGACTGAGCTTATTTGTGTCTTTGTCTCCCATTTCTAACTATAGGTCTATCCATTTTGTTCATCTTTTCAAAGTACCAACTTTTTATTTTCCTGATCCTTTGTTTTTTGTTTTTTTTTTTTTTTTTTTTTTTTTTTTTTTTTTTTTTTTTTTTTTTTTTTTTTTTTTTTTTTTTTTTTTTTTTTTTTTTTTTCTTTTTGGCTTCCATTTTGTTTACTTCTGTTCTGAGCTTTGTTTTCTGTTTTTGTTTTGTTTGTTTGCTTGTTTGTTTGTTTGTTTTTCTTCTGCCAGCTTTGGGTTGGTTTGTTCTTTTAATTCTCATTCCTTGAAGAATGGCATTAGGTTGAAAATTTGTGATCTTTCTGTCTTTTTGATATAAGCATATAAGGCTATGAACTTGTCTCTGAACACTGTTTTTCCTGTATCCCATAGGTTTGGATGCTTGTGTCATGATTGTCATTCAGTTCAAAAAATGTTTTCATTCCATATCAATTTAATCATTGACCAAAGGATCTTTCAGCAGCAGGCAGTTTAACTTTTATGACTTTGAGTAGATTTGACAGTTCCTCTTAGAGTCTATTTCTAGTTTTATTCCACTGTGATTTGAGAAGACACATGGAATGATTTTGATTTTTCTGAATTTGCTAAGACTTCTTTTGTAGACTAATATATGATCGATCTTGAAAAATATCATATGCACTGTTGATAAGACTGTGTATTTTACAGTTTTGGAGTACAAAGTACTGTAGATTTCTAATAGGCACATTTTTTTTCTAGAGTCCGCTTAAATGCAATGTTTCTTTGTTGATCACCTCCATCAATGATTTGTCTAGTTTCATCAGAAGAGTGTCGAACTCCCAGTATTTATGATGTTGCTGTATACTTTTCTTCCTATATCTTGTAGGATTCGATTTATGAATCTAGAAGCTCCTGTATTGCTGTATATATATTTGGAATTATTATGTCTTCTTACCGAACTACTCCCTTTGTCATTATATAATGCCAGTCTTTGTCTTTTTTTACAATTGTTGATTTACAGCTTATTTTATCTGATATAAGAAGAGCTACTTTTGTTTGCCTTGGGTTTACATTTATATGGAATATATTTTTCATTCCTTTTCATGGAGTCTTTGAATATTCTAGAGAGTTAGATGGCTTTCTAGGAGACAGTAAATACTTGGGACTGTTTTTTTTTTTTCATCCATTCAACCACTGTATGTCTTTTAAATAGAGAATTAACACCACCACTTCTACTCAGCTTAGTGCTGGAAGTCCTAGCCAGACAATCAGACAAGAGAAGGAAATCAAGGGCATCCAAATGGGAGCAGAAGAGGTCAAAGTATCACTCTTTCCTGATGATATGATCTTATACCTAGAAAACCCCAAAGATTCTGCCAAGAGACTACTGGAATTGATAAACAAATTCAGCAAAGTCTCAGGTTACAAAATCAATATACAGAAACAAGTAACATTCCTATACATTGACAACAATCAAACTGAGAATCAAGTCAAAGGATCAATATCCTTCACAATAGCAACAAAGAAAATAAAATACCTAGGAATATATTTAGCTAAGGAGGTACAAAATCTCTACAGGGAGAAATATGAAACACTGAGGAAGGAAATAGCAGAGGACACAAAAGGTGGAAAACCATACCATGCTCATGGTTGGGAGAATTGACATTGTTAAAATGTCCATACTACCCAAGGTGATCTACAGATTCAATGCAATCCCTATTAAAATACCAACATCATTTTTTGCAGATCTAGAAAAAGTAATTCTATGCTTCATATGGAACAAGAGAAGACCCTGTAGAGCCAAAGCAATCTTAAGCAAAAAGAAAAAATTGGGAGGCATTAATTTGCCAGACTTCAAGCTATACTAAAAGGCTGTAGTAACTAAAATAGCATGGTACTGGCACAAGAACAGAGACACAGACCAACTGAGAACCCAGATATAAAATCATCCTCATATAGCCACCTAATCTTTGACAAAGCAGGCAAAAATATGCACTGGAGAAAAGAATCCTTATTCAATAAATGGTGCTGGGAAAACTGGATAGCCACATGTAGAAGACTGAAACAGGATCCACTACCTTTCACCTCTCACAAAAATCTACTCACAGTAGATAACAGACTTAAACCTAAGATGTGAAACCATAAGAATTCTAGAAGAAAAGAATAGAAAAATTCTTACAGACATTGGCCTAGGCAAAGAATTTATGAAGAAGAACCCAAAGGCAATCATAGCAACAATAAGTAAATGGAACCTGATCAAATTAAAAACTTCTCCACAGCCAAGGAAAGTATTATGAGGGCAAACAGATAAAACCTACAGAATAGGAGAAAATATTCTCATGTTACACATCTGATAAAGGGCTGATAACTAGAATATATTTAGAACTCAGGAAAATCAGCAAGAAAAAATCAGACAACCCTATCAAAAAGTGGGCAAAGGACACGAATAGAAACTTTTCAAAAGAAGACAGAGTAATGGCCAACAAACATATGAAACAGTGTTCAACATCTGTAATCATCAGGGAAATGCAAATCAAAACCACAATGAGATATCACTTTACTCCAGTGAGAGTGGCCTTTATCAAAAAGTCCCAAAACAATAAATGTTGGTGTGGATGTGGAGGAATAGGAAGACTCATACACTGCTGGTGGGACTGCAAACTAGTATAATCTCTGTGGAAAGCAATATGAAGATCCCTCACAGAGCTACAAATAGAGTTACCATTTGATCTAGCAATCTCATTACTGAGCATCTACCCAAAATAAAAAAACGCTTTCTATAAAAAAGACATTTGTAGTAGAATGTTTATTGCAGCACAATTCACAATTGCAAAGATGTGGATAGAACCCAAGTGCCCATGAATACAAAAGTGGAGTAATAAAATGTGGTATATGTATACCATGGAGTTCTATTCAGCCACAAAAAACGATGGTGATCTAGCACCTCTTGTATTATACTGGATAGAACTGGAGCCTATTCTACTAATTAAAGTATCACAAGAATGGAAAGGTAAGCACCATATATACTCACCAGGAAATTGGTATTAACTGATCAACAGTTATGTGCACATACAGTAATAACATTCCTAGAGTGTCAGGCAGGTAGGAGGGGGGAGGAGGGGATGTGTATATTCACAGCTAATGGATGCAGTGTACACCAGCTGGGGGATGGACACACTTGAAACTCTGACTCGGGTGTGGCAAAGGCAATATATGTACCCTAAACATTTGTACCCCCAAAATGTGCTGAAATAAAACAGTGAAAAAATAAAAATATATTAACTGTATACACCACATTTTTATATTAAGGAGATTTTAAAAAGTCGACCACTTCACAATTATTTTTATTGTCATACTTTCCAAGTACCTAAGCATTATTTATCTCAGGTCTTCACTTCCACCTGCACCTCATCCAAATCACAAGTGAAAGCTTAGCACTTGTGCTGCTTCTTGGTATTCTCATTGCCTTCACTTGGAGGTAAAATCCTGTTCCAAAGTTTCACCTGAAGATTCACATTCTAAGTATCAGCTAGTAACTTAATCTTTTCAGAAACCTGAACCTGAGGCAGGGAGTTGTGTTAAATTCTAGCAAGCAAAGTAAGAGCAAAGTCATGAAAAACAGAGAAGAAAACAGAACCAATACATGCGTACATCATCGGGTTGCCTACCGCAAAGTGAAACAAATCACACAATATAGTGATTATGCTCAGGAACCCATATTAACTCCACTTGGGCATCTTCTATTGGAAGGGAGAAATAGAAATGAATTTACCCACAAATTCTGAACTCTGTTCTTCAAATTTTCCCCATGGGGTATTAGTTCCCACACGCTTTCAGTTTGTGTCAGTGGAAGCACCAAGTGCAGCTATGCACCGGCTTTAATAAACAAGTCCTCCTTGTAGAAGAGACACCACAAAAGCATTTTTCAAGGCACTGTCCGTCTGTGCCTACAGTTCAAATGGTTTTCTTGGTTTTCTTGGTTCATTCAGAGAACTATGGTCACCCCAGAAACAGAAATGAGAGACAGTGAGAAGCAGAAGATCTGAATTATCATGTGTGTATATCTAGATGTGAAGTTATAATGGGGACTGGATTTACGGAGTCCCTCCTAACATATAGAATATAGCAGGAAGCATGGGTTTTCATTTCCAATATTAGGCTACAAAAAAGACTCGTGTTTATATCCCGAATGCTCTCTCTTATTCTCTCTTGGATTTGCTCACCCTCAGGTAAGCTGCTGTCATTTTATGGAGAAGCTTTGTAGAGAGAATCATATGTGAAAGAACTGAGCCATATGAACAACTATGTAAAAAACTGTTAGTGGATTGACATTCCCGCCGCACCCAACCTTGTATCTTTAGATGTAACCACAGCCCGAGACAGCCAAGAGTTTGACTGTAATTTGAGGATAGACTTGGAGACAAGAGTACTTGACTAAATCACATTCTGACTCCTGTCCCCCAGAAACTGTTAGAAAATGCATATTTCATTACATTTGGAGTAATCTCTTACCCAGTAATAAATAATACACTTTCCTATCTCATCACCTTTTGTGGACTGTGTCCCAGGCACAGGGACTGAGGCTCTCAAATGTATCATATTTTCCTTCATGTCTGGATCTTCCAAACAGTGCCACTTGGATAAAAATGCTCTTTCCTGTCATAATAATTCTAATTTATCTATAGCTCTTTACTAAAATCTAAACTGGTAAACATATGCCCCTTCTAATATGTTGTCATGACTTTTTATGCATTTTCTCAATGGAATCTATCACAGTTGGGAATTACAGTTTTATGATTACTTAACAAATGCCTGAAGTTCCCATTAAATTGTAAGCTTCATGAGGGCAATTTATCTTTTTTTCATTCTAGC
The DNA here is from genome assembly GCA_004363605.1 of Indri indri. NCBI lineage: Eukaryota > Metazoa > Chordata > Mammalia > Primates > Indriidae > Indri > Indri indri. The sequence goes on along the minus strand of RJWJ010048585.1, from coordinate 444 downwards.
ATTCAATTGTCACCTAACAGTTTTTGATTAGTATATATTTCTTCAATAAATATATGATTATATTAGAAGCATAACTATTAGGTAAGTGGTACAAAATTTTCAAAATTTACATGCGTTTTACCTGGAAAATTCTAGTAATGCAATAAAAAAATTAAAAAGAAGAAATTTGTTAAATTGTCTGGAGATTTAATTATATGCCAACATAACATTTTTCCTAATGAAAACTTATATAGGGAATATAATATAAGAAAATAATCTGTTGCAATAGAGCAAAAACTACTTATAATCCTCTCAAGATATTTATAGAACTTAAATTGATGAAATAGTGAAGCATTATTGGGAGTATTTAAAGAAAAGTTGAATAAATGGACATAAATATAAATATCTTGTTCTTTCATAGGAAGATTCTGTATTATAAAGTATCTTTCTGTTAGTCATATGATA
>RJWJ010048584.1:0-10546 GCA_004363605.1 Indri indri | reverse complement strand
CCTGATTTGGGGGTTAACGGTGGTCACCTGGGAGACAGTTGCTGCTGTAAAACACACGGGAGTACTTACTGTGAAGTAGAAAATCTCTCACAGCAATGATGCTAGGGACTTTGAAGGCAGGACGAGTACTTTGTGTTGCGATTACACATTCCCTGGAAGTATGAAATCATTGGAAGGAAACTACATTTATAAACAACCATGTCAACACGCTGTCAGTAAGGCAGAGAGAACACCAAACTTCCTCACAGAGGATGAGCGAGACCCACGTCCAGCTCAGTACAATGGTGCAGCCAAGTGCTGGGGTGAGTCTGATACCACATCAGCGTGGAGAGGCCACCACGTGGTCGTCACACCTGTGATCACCACGTCCTGGGCGTGGGAGACTTCGGTGTGGTGGAAACTGTGGATTCCCCATTTCCAAATTTCCACACGAGCCCCTCCCGGGTCTCTGAAGACCGGCTGCCCCTTGCAGGCAGCTGTAGACAGGAAGGCGGTGCCCCCGGGGCTGGGACAGGAAGGTCACACTCACCCTTGGGGCCTCAGGTCTGCAGACAGGAAGGCCTCACTCGCAGGTGCCTCAGGTCTGGGGATGGGCACACCTCAGTCGTTGTGGGGGCCTCAGTTCTGAGGACACAAAGGTCTCACTCACTGGTGGGGCCTGGGTAGTTCCGAGTGACATGGCGCCTGTGTGGCTACGCTAAGGGGGCAGTCCTGCGTCCTTCCACACATGGTGTGACGCTGCTGCGTCCTCTCACGCAAAGCGCTGCAGCCCCACCTCCTCCACGCAGCCGGCGGCAACCGCCCCACCTCCTTTCACGCAGGGCGGGGCGGCGCCGCTCCTCTCACGCAGGGCACATGGCCCCGCCTCCTCTAACGCTGGGCAAGTGGCCCCACCTTTTCTCAGTCAGGGCAGGGCTTGCCCGTCCCTTTTCACGCAGCATGTGGAGGCACCCCGCTTCTGAGGCAGGACAGGCTGGCCCCGCCTCCTCACACGCAGGGCACGCGGCTCCTCCTCCTCTCACGCAGGGCACGCAGCCCCTCCTCCTGTCACGCAGGGCACGCGGCCCCACCTTCTCTCACGCATGGCACGTGACCCATCCTCCTCTCACACAGGGCACGTGTCCCCGCCTCCTGTCACGGATCCTTTCACGCAGGGCACGCGGCCCCTCCTCCTGTCACCAAGGGCACGCAGCCCCGCCTCCTATCACGGATCCTGTCAGGCAGGGCACGCAGCCCCTCCTCCTGTCACGCAGGGCACACAGCCCCTCCTCCTCTCACGCAGGGCACGCGGCCCCACCTCCTATCACGGATCCTGTCAGGGAGGGCACGCAGCCCCTCCTCCTGTCACCAAGGGCACGCAGCCCCGCCTCCTCTCACACAGGGCACGCAGCCCCGCCTCCTCTCACACAGGGCACGCAGCCCTGCCTCCTCTAATGCAGGGCACAGCCCCGCCTCCTCTCACACAAGGCACGTGGCCCCACCTCCTGTCACGGATCCTTTCATGCAGGGCACGTGGCGACCCCTCCTGTAATGCAAGCCAAATGTTGGCTCCTCCTGTCACACAAGGCACGTGGCCCCGCCTTTTCTCACTCAGGGCACAGCTTGCCCGTCTCTTGTCATGTGGGGTGGTGCGACCCCCCACCCCATTCTCAGGCAGGATGGGCCAGCCCCGCCTCCTCTCACACAGAGCACGCAGCGCCCCTCCTCTCAGGGCACCGGCCCCTCCTCCTGTCACACAGGGCACATGGGCCCTCCTCCCGTCATGCAGGGCATGCAGCCCCGCCTCCTCACATGCAGAGCATGCGGCCACGCCTCCTCACACGCAGGGCACGCAGCCCCGCCTCCTCTCACGCAGGGCACGCAATGCCACTCCTCTCACGCAGGCCACACAGCCCCGCCTCCTCTCACGCACAGCACGCAGCCATGCCTCCTCTCACGCAGGGCACGTAATGCACCTCCTCTAAATCAGGGCATGCAGCCCCACCTCCTCTTACGCAGAGCACGCGGCCACGTCTCCTCTCACGCAGGGCACGCAATGCCCCTCCTCTCACGCAGGGCACGTGGCCACGCCTCCTCTCACGCAGGGCACGCGGCCACGTCTCCTCTCACACAGGGCACGCAATGCCCCTCCTGTCATGCAGGGCACGTGGCCCCTCCTCCTCTCACACAGGGCACACATCGCCCCTCCTGTCACGCAGGGCACGCGGGCACGCCTCCTATCACGCAGGGGACGCGGCCCCTCCTCCTCTCATGTAGGGGATGCAGCCACACCTCCTCCTCACGCAGGGCACGCAGCCCCGCCTCCTTTCATGCAGGCCATGCAGCGCACCTCCTCTCATGCAGGGCACGCAGCCACGCCTCCTCACGCAGGGCATGCGGCCCCGCCTCCTGTCACGCAGGCCACGCAGCGCCCCTCCTCTCACGCAGGGCACGCGGCCCCTCCTCCTCATGCAGGGCACGCGGCCACGCCTCCTCACACAGGGTATGCGGCCCCTCCTCCTCACGCAGGGCAGGCGGCCATGCCTCCTCACGCAGGGCACGCATCGCCCCTCCTCTCATGCAGGGCACGCGGCCACGCCTCCTCACACAGGGCACACGGCCCCGCCTCCTTTCACACAGGGCACGCAGCGCCCCTCCTCTCACGTAGAGCATGCAGCGCCCCTCCTCTCACGCAGGGCACGTGGCCACGCCTCCTCACGTAGGGTACACATCACCCCTCCTGTCATGCAGGGCACGCAGACACGCCTCCTCTCACGCAGGGCACGAGGCCACGCCTCCTCATGCAGGGCACGCGGCCCCTCCTTTCACGCAGGCCACGCAGCGCCCCTCCTCTCATGCAGGGCACGCGGCCCCTCCTCCTCACGCAGGGCACGCGGCCACACCTCCTCTCACACAGGGCACGCAGACACGCCTCCTCTCACACAGGGCATGTGGCCACGCCTCCTCACGCAGGGCACGTGGCCACTCCTCCTCTCACGCAGGCCACGCAGCGCCCCTCCTCTCACGCAGGGCACGTGGCCCCTACTCATCACGCAGGGCACGCGGCCACGCCTCCTCTCACCCAGGGCATGCAGACACGCCTCCTCTCACGCAGGGCACGCGGCCACACCTCCTCTCACGCAGGGCACGCAGACACGCCTCCTCTCAAGCAGGGCACGTGGCCACGCCTCCTCACGCAGGGCACGTGGCCCCGCCTCCTTCACGCAGGCCACGCAGTGCCCCTCCTCTCACGCAGGGCACGCGGCCCCTCCTCACGCAGGGCACGTGGCCACGCCTCCTCTCACGCAGGGCATGCAGACACGCCTCCTCTCACACAGGGCACACGGCCCCACCTCATCTCACACTAGGCATGACGCCACAGGACATGATGGGCACTTCGCCCCCTGCTGGCCGTCACAGGCACAGCAGTCCTTGGAGCTCACAGTGAGGTCGCAAGCGGCCCCTCCTGGTCATGCTGCAGAACAAGTTAAATTCCGACTGCAGAGTATTCAGTGCCAGGATCTGGAAATTCAAAGTGAGATGGGGCTTTCAACCCTTGGTCTCCTAGAAAAAGGGTGAGGGCAGGAAGAATTAAGTGGAAAACACGTAGTGAAATAAGTGTAGACATAAACTTTACAACTTCCACAAAAAATTCACCCAAAATAGTCCTCAGACTTAAAATGCAAAACTATAAAGATTCTAGAAAAAAACCTAGGGGACAATTGCTTTGGTGATGAGTATTCACACACACACCAAAAGCTGATCCATGGCAAAAAAATAATTAATTTCATGGATGTTATAACATTGAAAATGTATACTCTGTGAAAGACCAAGTTCAGAGAACAAAAGCACAAGCTTCGGGCTGATAGGAAATATTTCAAAAATACATATCTGGAGAAGAATTTATATTAAAAATATACTAAGAACTTTTAAAAATCAACAATAAAAAGACAAAGAACCCAACTAAAAATGGGTAAAGATCTGCACAGACACCTCAACAAAGAAGAAACACAGATGGCAAATGATCATACAAAAAGATGATCAACATCATGTATCATTAGGGAATAGCAGATTACAAGAACGATGAGCACGGCACACCTTTTAAAATTGGTAAACTCTAAAACTTGACAAACCATTGCTGGAGGAAAACACAGGAACTCTCATTCATTGCTGGGAGAATGCATAATGGTACAGTCACTTTAGAAGACAATGTAGGAGGCCAGAATATGCCACCCCAAAATATGACTGTAGAAGACAAAAATACACCACCCCAAAATACACCTTTTTTTTTTTTTTTTTTTTTTAGGCAGGGTCTTGTACTGTCACCCAGGCTGGAGTGCAATGACATGATCCACAGCTCACTGCCTCTTTGAACTTTCAGGCTGGAGCAATCATCAGCCTCCCAAGTAGCTGGGACTACAGGCATGCCCCACCAAACCGAAATAATTTTTTTTTTTGGTACAGACAGGTTCTCAATATATTGCTCAGGATAGTCTTGAACTCCTGGCCTCAAGTGAGCCTCCTGCCTGGGCCTCCCAAAGTGTTGAGATTATAGGCATGAGCCACCATGTCCAGCCCAGCATAAGGATTATTTTGAGCTGATTATTTTGAGACACTACAGACACAGGAGAAGCTCTGAAAACAGGCTAGAAGTTACCTTTTTGTAAGGGAAATTTACATCTATAAAGGAAACCTACCTCTATTTGTAAAGGTGTCTCCCCCTCATACCAAGAAGAGAAGGATGACTACATCATGAGAGATTCTTATCAATGCAGAAAGGCACCACTTAAATCTGAACAACAAACCTTGCTCTTGTTTACCTGGCTTTTCCCGGTTACCTTCCCACTATTGGCCCCCACAACACCCATTCTTTCTTTGTTTCACTTGAAGATAATACATAAGTGTGAACTCAAAGCCACCTCTTGCAGATTTACTCATTTTTCCTGGGTATTTCCCCTACATAGATAAAGAAAAAATTATTCAGTTATACTTGTTAAAGCATGGTAACGTAAACTAATATAAAATCCTAAGCCCCATATCAACTGAATGAACCCTCTCTTAGTCAAGTGAACTTCAGAAAACCCTTAAAATGAAGTTCCAGAAGTTTGGATAAAATTGACCAGCATTAATGTTAAAAAAAAAAACCAGAGATCATAAGACTAAGAAAACAGATTCTTTGTGACAATAAAATACTAAATGATTAACAGGACCCAACCCCTAGCCCTAACCCTAACCCCTAACCTGAACTCAAACCCGAACCCAAACCAAACCCTAACCCTGTCTTTGATTCCTGCCCCCTGACTTCTAACCCCTGACTATTGACTTCTAATGCCCCACCCCTAACCATTGTCTAACTTAATTCTAACTGAACCACAAAGTTAAACCCATACCCAAATTTGAATTTTAACCTGATCCTATTTTCAAGTGCTCTGAAACCATAATTCACATTTTCACCTGATCCCCAATTGTTGGCCTTTTTCCCTATTTTCAACTTCTCCGTAATTTAACCCTGAATCAAACATTATTTTTTAACACTCTCCCTAACCCTTCATTGCTTTTCTTGCATAGTCTAAAACTTTGTCCCACCCTTATCCCAAATCAAGCTTCAACCCCCTATCTAGACATTACTCCATTCTCCCTGACTCTACCTGCAACTTCTCATCTCTAACCCTACCCCGAACTCGTGCAGCCTCGTGAAACCTTGCCCAACCCCAACCCCAACCTCAGGAGGCTTTACCCTGCCTCATCCTGCCAAGTGTTTGCCTGGATATTCACCCCGTTCTCTACATGAATCCACACTGGAATTGGAAACAGGGCCCAAACACAACTTAAAGCCCAAACACAACTTAAAGAAGTTCTCATTTTCTTTTGAGCCCTCCTGGCAGTGCACCCCAGCCCACATGGCACACAAGACAGGTCATTCTCACACCCTTGCACACAACAACAGCAGCATGGAGGGGTTTTATTTTTTGAATTTTTTGCTAAGTTTTTATTTTAATCCAAGGACTTTGGTTCATACAAAATGTCATTGTAGAAACAATAGCAGAATCCAAAGTTTGGCTGATAAATAGTACTCAGGCAGCAAATTAGTCAATCACACAATTTTTTTTTAAGTAGGTCCCAGTTGTGTTGCATGGTTGAGACATTTTTTTTTTAACACTGTTCTTAAAGTTTTCCAACAAACCTTTGATTTATATCAAATATAATTAAAAATTAACAAATGAATACATAGTATCAAAAGTATAAAGAAATACATTTTCATCCACAGACTTGTAGATATGTATATATTTTACATGCACACATAACTTGTTCAAACTATAGCCCCTGCTAGACTGGTTCCAGATGCATCTCAAATTTGGGAACTCACTATAAGATTTCAGGGGAAACATGACACCTTGACAACAGACAGTACAAATACAAAACCGAAAGTCAGAAAAACAAGACATTACGTCTCCTTTCTCTCTTCCATGTAGTTTTCATCACTTCCAATGCCTAGAAGATTCCAGACAAGCCAGGTAGGCTGTGTGGGTCTAGAAAAAAGGATTCTGGACCAAATATGGCCCAGGGAAACAACTTTGGTTCTGCACAGAATGGACACATTGCATGCCCAAGATAATATGGGCCAGAGGTGAGGGGAACGAGAGACAACACATCAGTATCAAAATACATGTACTTCCACTTTACGACATGAGCACAGCGATCACATGTACAATCCAAGCTTCCTGTTTAATTTTATTCTATTGGAATAAAATATTATCTTTAAAGTTTCAGAGTGTTGTGCTTTCACATAAGGAAACTCTATAAATAGGTTTGGTCACAACCATGCTGAAACCCGAGACCAAGCAGTGGTCTTGTGGGATTTATTTCTCTTAAATGTGTCTTTTGTTGCATAGCCCTATGGGTTAATGACATCCACTCACTGAACACACCACCACACACACTGCATCTCCTGTGAGCACGGACACACACATCACAGTTTCTTTGAGACGATTCATGGACTGGAAGCCAAGAATCCGACAAAGAGATCATCAGATTTCAAAACATGGAGAACATGCCAGAATCAACTTGTCTAAATGCCGTCTTTCTTCATAACACAGGGGGTCTCCCAGCGTTTGCTGCACATTGAACAACGTCCTGAGTAGGGTCTCCCCGCTTTGAGAGTGGCCAGGAGGTTAGATTTCATTTTGCTGCCTGCTGCAGGAATAGTGCGGGGCCCAACCTCCATCAGTCGCCTGCTCTGAGTTTCAGCCAGGGCTCCCTCCCTCCTGCCCTGCTGCCCCACATCCCACCCCCCAGTCTCCCTCTTCCCTGCTAGCCTGTCCCTCCCTTCAGGTTTATGTGGAAAGAGAATTATTTCACACACAACAGAGATTATGCCCTACTTGGTAAGCACCCATCCCTGAGACTCAGATACAGAACAATCGAAAAGGCCTCACACAAGCACATGGTCTGCTGCTTTGAGCTTCCCCAGGAACACTTCCTTTCAGGGAAGAAGCCAATGGTTGCCATGTTTCCAACCACAGTGTCCTGCTGGATGTCGTCTCATTTTCTCCACTGACATCACCTTTCTGCCCAGTTGCTATTTTGAACCATTTTCACAAAACCCATCCGTGGTGGTTCCCAAGGCCTCCATCACACCACGATGCCCAGGAGCCTGGTGCACGAGGGCTTGGATGTCAGGCACTTGGTCAAGATCAGCAGGGGCCCAGGTCATCTGTGGGGCCACCTAGACTGGACAAAGTCTATGCAGGAGCATCTCCTCACACAGGTCACAAAAACACACCATGAGAAGTTGACATCTTTCTACAGGTTTGATTTTTTAGAGTTATGTTAATGTTTCCTTCCCATTTTTCTGGTTTTTGATTTTTTTCTAAATAAGTATATAGAGATGACAAAACAATGAACGGTGTAGTGATTAAAAACCAAGACCGACAGCAGGAACACTTTCCAGAGTTGGTCCCTGTTGGCACTGACAGTGTCTGGCGGGGGAGAACAGAGAGCATCAGAGTGTGTTTCTAGGGAACATCTGATATTCAAGTACAAACAACACCAAGGACCTGCGTGTCTGTTGGTGCTGACAGGGCTGTGCGGGGCCACAGCTGGGCTCTGAGGCCTTGCCCTGCTCACCACTGACTCCACCTGGACACCTTACCACGATTTGGGGCATGCCCTGCTCCCCTAGACCGTATGTCTGCACAAAGGGTGCCCCCCACAAGATTGAGACCTCCTACAAAGGGGCCCAAGCACCCACCCTGGATGCTGGAGTCCAAGACACAGGATTTGGACTTGCTGGCTGTTCTTAGCCACACTCAGCAACTTCCTGTTCAGAATCTGATGTGTGGTGTGACACCCAGGAAGGCACCACAAGACACGGAGAGAGTCACAATGCTCCAGAAAGAACGTTATTCATCCATCCAGTGCAAAACAGGAGGGAGGGTAAGAAGCCCCACTGAGGGCAAAGTCCCTCCTCCCTGGGGCTGTCCCTCCCTGCCACTCCTGAGCAATCCTGGGAGCCCAGTGGGGATGTAACTCTAACCTTACACCCTAAACCCTAAACAGTAACACTAACCCTAACATTAACCCTAAATGCTAAACCTTAACCCTAACCCTAACCCCTTAACCCTAACACTTAACCCTTAAGTTAACACTTAACCCTGACCTCTGTTAACCCTAGCCATAATCCAAAACCCTAACCCAGATACTGACCTAACCCTGACCATAAACCCTAAACCCTAACCCTAAATCCTAACACTAACCTCTAACCCCTAACCCTAACCCAAACTGCAAACCCCAAAGCCCTAACCCGTAACCCTAACCTGAACCTGAAACCTAACCCCTAACCCTAAACCCAAATACTAACCCTAAACCCTAAACCCTAACCCTAAACCCTATCCCTACACCTACCCCTAACCCAAACCCTAATCTGAACATTTAATCCTAGCCCTGTCCCCCAGTGATGTTATTAAGGCATGGTAAGGAAGTCTCCATTCGATGCCGGGGAAATAGAAGGAGGGACCATCCCAACAGGGTTTTGCAGCAGGGGGGAGAAGTGGGGCTCAGCTCTGAACACGGCTGGGCCAGTCGGGTCTTACTGCTGGAGCAGTGGGGCCAGCGCAGGGACAGTCACTAGACAGAGACGTGGGGTCCGGGGGCTTCCTCGTTCAGACAGGCCAGGGTGACCAGACAGCGCCCAGGGGTGCAGGAGGATGAGGGACGTGATCAGGTGTCCAGGGAGCAGAGATACAGGTGGGGCTTCTTGCTAAGATGACTCAGCACAGCTGGGGATAAAACTGGGTTTTACCCTTGGACACAGAGGGGCCCAGGAGGAGGTTCCCAAGTCTGACTACGTTCAGTCGAGTGAAGAATCTCCCTCTGGACAGACCGCAGAAATGTTAATGGAAAAGAAGCCAAACTGCAAAATAGTTTAAAGAGGTTTATTCTGAATCAAATTTGGGGACCACGGCCCAGAGCCACGCCCAAGAAGCCTTGAGCAAGTGGGCTCACCGTGGCTGAGTGACAGTTTGGTTTTATACATTTCGGGGAGGCGGGGGTTACAGGTAAAGTCATAAATCAATACGTGGGAGGTGGACATTGGTTTGGCCTGAAAAGGTGGGACATCTCTAAGTGGGGGTGGGGAGGGATTACAGGTTATAGGTGGATTTAAAGATTCTTTGACTTGTGATTGGTTAAAGACACAAAGCTTTGTCTAGAGGCTTGGAATGTTTTAACACAAAAACCAGTTAATCAGAGAGAAGCCACCGGACATATATTTGTTGTGTAAACTGAGGACCTGCAGGAGTGACCAGCACAGCCTCAGCCTGTCAGTGAGTCACAAAGGACGTCTCCAAGAAGGGAGGGGCAGGATGGGGCAGGTCTGACTCCCTCCTCGTGGCCAGTAACTCAGTTTTAGGGCATCTCCTTGGCCAGGAAGGGGTCCATTCACTCAGCCGGGGGGGGGGGGGGGGGGGGGAGGGGTTAAGATTTTATTTTAGTTCACAGAGACACCAACAGAACAATCACACCTGTGTGTCCAGAGACTGTAACTGCCCCTCACTGAGCAAACTTCCGTGACCCCAATGGCATCCTCTCTCTTCACGAACTCCTGCACCTTTGGAGTTTCCCAGAAAAGATGGATTTTCTGCAAGACAAAGGATTTGAGATTCTGACCAGCACAGGAGTTCTGACCTGCTCCGTTTCTGACCTGGGCCGGTTAACCCCTCCTTAGGCAACCTGGTGGTCCCCCACTCTTGGGAGGTCACCATGTTGATGCTGAACTTAGTGCGGACCCTGATGGGCACAAGGCACCACAGCCCAGAACTCTGGGATCAAGCGATCCTCCCACCTCACCCCCCTCCCCAGTAGCTGAGACTGCTGCAGGCGCGGGCAGACTTCCTGCCCCCCCAGGGCTCACCGTCCCCCCACCCCCCTCCACCCGCCCCCGGGACTCACCATCCGCCAACCCGCCCCTGAGCTCACCGTCCCCCGGAACCTGCCCCGGGACTCGGCCCCCCACCTACCCCGGGACTCGGCCCCCCACCTCCACCTGCCCCGGGGCTCACCGTCCCCC
>RJWJ010048583.1:0-10546 GCA_004363605.1 Indri indri | reverse complement strand
CCCAGATGTTAGAATTTATCTTTTTACTAAGAGTAATAAATTTATACTTCCTTATGATCTTGCTCCTGCAGCTGCTGGATTTGGACAAATGTTTCTATGTGAGTAACTTTCTGTGTATCAATTGCTGCATCACAGTTGCCACATAATGTTTTGGCAAGAAAGTCTTTGTTGGATAGCAAAAAAATTAAGTTAATCAAATATTTTTATCCTGCTGCAAATAATTGATACGGTACTTAAGTAAATCAGTAAATAGTGGACATTTCCATACAAGGAGGCTTTCAATAAAATGAAAGTGATCACAAAGTAATTGCAACATATAGATGAGAGTTATAACTTGGATCCAAAACCAACAATCCACTCACGATTTTCTCTATAAGAAAAGTTATTAAACTGTTGATGTAAGGCTTTAAATGTATGGTTAAATATATAATAAAGCATATCATACCTTATATGTAGGTCTTGGGAGTAGAATTCAGAAACATGACAATACAAATTCCTGCAAATAAAAAGAACTGATTGAGTCAAAGGAATTTTCAAATTTGAACTGGAACACCAGTTATATAACAGTTTATAATTTCTGCTATTGACATATTTTTAAATTGCCCTATATGTTCTTACAGCCAGAAACAAATATAGTGTATGTGTGTGTACTATTAAAAATGTATCATTTCTGATTACATTGTGTACTAACAATATTTTCATCTTCAAGTATTTTTAGATCCAGATACTAGATCATTTTGGAAAGTGATTCTTCAAACTGCAGAAGGAATACAGAGAACATAAGGCATAAGGTTTTGGTTAGATTTAATAAACTAGATGTTTTAATTAGAACTGGGCAATAAATATGCAAGAATATATATGATGGTGGTTACACCTGAGTAATAAAATAGTTTACAAAAAAATCCTTTTTCTTCACATAAATTTAATATGTTCATTCATTTAAAAATGCCAGGGTAATATACACACTGAAATCTTTTGGAGAAGATCAAAATCAAGTTTTGGATAAAATAATTGCTAGATTTATAATTTGTTTAGGATTATTTTTCACATCATGAAAAAATACAATTTATTATGTTGGCTGTGGGAGAAGATAGCTAAGACAATATTTGGGAGAAGACAACTAAGCTATCATCTGGGATGACATTAACATTATATTGTCTCTATATTTGTCAAGTTTTCAGCAACTTTCATTTCTATCAGTAAATGAGATAAGGACATAATTCATTATATCATTTTTTTATCCATTACATATCTAGTTCAGTACCTAGAACAAGTCAGATTCCTTATAAACATAAGAGTATTTTCTTTTTAAAGTGTAGTCTCAATGAAAAGAACACGGAAATATTTTCCATCATTAATACACAGACAATACATAGTGTAAGAGATTCTAATTCTAATCATAGCTTAAATATAACATGTTCACTTTTTTGAAATATAAAAATGGTAAATTGAAAGGGTGGATCCAGATATATTTCTTAATACTAAGTGTCTTAACATAAAAGTAAAATAATATATGGTGAAATAAGAAGAGATGTAGACACACGATCATAGAAGAGGAAGGAAATTCGAAGATCGTGGAGAATGAACTCCACATTTCTAGGCATATAAAATGATGCCCTGAAAGACAGTGTCTTGTTTAAGGTCATGCTGCATATTTTACAGCCATACTGGAATTAGAAACTATCATAACAGAAACTATTTATTTTAAAAAATTATCATTACATGAAAAGAAATTCAGCCGTCTGAAATTTCTGTAAATAATTTACTTGCTGGAGTTTGAATATTTATTTGTGAAAATGCGATGAATATACAGTGAATCTAAGTTATATCCTGATACATTAAGATAATGCAAAGATCTACTGGTAAAATTGTGTATCCTTAAGATATTTTAAACATTTAAAATTTTTATCTTAATATTTTCAAATTTTATTATTTATGGTAAGGATATGAAATTAAATGTTTATCTGTGATTCAATGTTGCTATCCTTGTTCTTCAACTGCTACTAAGCAATTGAGAACAATGGATTTATAAGTTTATAAATCTATCACAGTATTGTTTTACTTTTGCTCCATGATTAAAGACAACTTATTATCTTGTATTCCTCTTATAACTTTTTAGCAAAGAAAGTGACATATTTCTCAAATATGAATTTTGGTTGAAAATAGACATATTTGAGTTTGCTTAGCAAATATAGTTGCTTAAAATCTGCTGTGTATACCTTAATAAAGTGTTTTTTCTTTAAGGAAAAGACATCTAATCAAAGTCTTCCTGAAACATTTCTAAATTGTTAGTTAATATCCCTTTAATTTTACCCCATATGCAATTAATTATAAGAAACAAATTTAAAAATACCCAAAACAGATTTGCTGTTTTTTTTTTCTAATTGTGCAAAGGTCTTATTTATTTAACATATATTTATTGATCACTATATAGTGGTTGTATCTGACAATTTTCTAGGCTCCTGGAATATGTCAGTAAACAAATTTATAAATCGTTTACTCTGGCACTTATAATGTAGCAATACTGCCGCCAAAAAACAATGTACAACAAACATAAACAAGTAAATCATATGTAATATCACAAGGTGATAACTTTTAAGAGGGAAAAATGGTCGGGGTAGGGAAAGGGAGTTTTGAGTAGGGTGGCTACAACTTGCAATATTGAATAGGGTAGGCCAGGAGGAGATTTGAGCAAAGTTTAAATAATCTTTGTCTAGTTTACCTAAAATTTATAATAAAGTTTGTTCGCTTTTAGTTCAGGTGCTAGCAACTTAGTGATAAAAGTTAAACATGTTTGCATTTCACAAGGAAGAAAGTAATTTAATTCCATTACTTTTAAACAGAAAATATCCAGGTACTTTGCATTCTGCAGATTTCTTTAGGAATGCCTTTGACCTTAAAAGCATTGCTGACACTTTTCATTTTTTAGACACAAACACATCCCCAAGATAAATCCTGATCGCTTTAACAAAAAGTGCACATATGGCAATGGATAAAATGGCAACAATAAGTTGCTCTGAGTATCAGTTTCACTACTCAGTGGGAGAATAACGTGGCAATTCACCTAATGTGGCTTAGTTTATGTCTCAGTCCCAACACATTAAAGTTTCTCTCAAAAAATATTTTGGTTTCAGAATAACCAAGTCAAGCTACCAAAAAGCATTTCTCTTTAACTTGTAATTAGGGAATTAGGATGGTATTGTCACCATGTAACTAACTTTCTGGTTGCATTGGGGATTAATTATGGAAAGACACAGAATTCGATTTTGGCATTCAATAAGACAGCAGTCCCCAACCTTTTTGGCACCAGGGACCAATTTCATGGAAAACAATTTTTCCATAGTCCAGGGTTGGGTGGTTGTTTGGGGATGATTCAAGCACATTACATTTATTATATTTGCAGCCACTCCTCAGTGCTAGCATCACTGCCTCAGTTCCACCTCAGATCATCAGGCATCACATTCTCATAAGGAGCATGCAACCTAGATCCCCCCCCATGTGCAGTTTACAGTAGGGTTCATGCTCCTATGAGAATCTAATGCTGTTGCTGATCTGACAGGTGGAGCTCAGGTGGTGATGCGAGCGAGGGGGAGTGGCTATAAATACAGGTGAAGCTTCACTAGCTCCCCTCCTTCTGTGTGGCCCATTTCCTAAAAGGCCACAGACCGATACTGGTCCATGGCCCGGGTTTTGGGAATCACAGCACTAAGATACCATTCGTGCTCTAGATCTTGTGGTAACAACCACCAAGAAGATATTAAAATAGCACAAAGCAAGTGCATTAAGGTTGAAGTTTTTTTGAATTGTTTATTTGGTAAAATTTTATTACACAACCTCTTCAACCAGCATCAATTCTCTACGAAATATTTTTAATATGGCCTTTTTAATGTAGATTTTGGTGGTTATAAGAAAAAGACAATTCCTTCATCTAGTGGCAATACATATGCCTATAATTAAGAATGTAAATTAAAATATAGTAGTTCCTTACTTTTCAGCAATTGACATACATATTTATTTTATGAGCACATAATCTTAGATATTTATTCCTTCTTTAAATCAATGTCATTTTTCCCAATATCTCATCAATGTAATTTATGTGGCACCTATATAGAAGCTCTTATGAAGTCCTGATTTATTATTGATATCACAATATGTTACTTTTTTGGGAAAATTTCACTTAAAATCTCTTGATAATGTTTATTCAAATATATAGTTAACATCTCTATCATCTTATTTAATGAATCAGTTTGAGGAAGTAAAAGTGAAATATCTGTCATTATTTCTTATCAGAAGTTCTAGGAATAAATTGTATAAAACATATTAAGGAAATTAAGATGGAGTAGAGATTAATTTCTTCTCACAGTTTTATTATTATGCATCTGAAGATACTCAATATAAAAATTATTAATAAAATTTACTAAATGTTCATATTTAAGATCCAATTCAAATCTTTTTTGTAATATACTAGTACCCATTCTTCATAAAGCTCAAGGAATCACATCTGCAAATTCACCGACAATAGTTTAATGTAACAAACAAAAACGCCTCTCGCATTTATATACTAGGAAGGGATTATATTTTATATCTTGATATTGAGTTGTTGGACTTAATCAATAAACTTCAAATCTACATTCTAACATCATCATGTAGGGTAAGAGAAAATGTAGATTCAGATCTTGTTATCCTATTTGAAGGAGTTAATACAATGACAACACAAATCAAAAGATATGGCATTTCTTTAGTGAAGTATCAAATGCCATGTCTAGACAAGCATAGTTTCCCATTCACAAAAACAGTTTTAATTTGTTCTTGATATATAAATTCACTGACTGCCTGTGCCTTGGCTGCACTTTCTTTTTATCTATTTATTTCCATAATTGGAAGAGAGGGCAGGGAAGAGTGAGCTTTAAATACAGTCACAGATGTGCAATTTTGTGTTTCATTTTGTGCAGTCACTGGGCTTTGTGCACTTAGGTAAGCTGCTTCATCTCTTGAGTTATGGGTTCCTCTTTCCATAATTGGGGGATTATCATTGCAAAACATAATACAAATCTAGTTCATTTAAGAAATAGTGTCTTTTATCTCTTATCCTTCAAATTATACTTTGTTCTCTTGTTCTGTGGTCCCCAATCCCTGGGCCAAGAACCGGTACTTGTCCATGGCCTGTTAGGAACCAGGCCACACGGCAGGAGGTGAGTGGAGGGCCAGACAGCAAAGCTTCATCTGTATTTACAGCCACTCCCCATAGCTCTGCCTGAGCTCTGCCTCCTGTCAGATCAGTGGAGGCATTAGATCCTGACAGGAGCATCAATCCTACTGTCAACTGTGCATGCGAGGGATCTAGGTTGTGAGCTCTTCTGAGAATTTGTCCAAAACCATCCCCCACCCCTGGTCCGTGGAAAAATTGTCTACCATGAAACTGGTCCCTGGTGCCAAGAAGGTTAGGGACCTCTGCTCTAGTTGGCCAGATATTTATGAGTACTTTCATTGCCCTTTCTTTACTCAAATGCAGGAAAAAGTGTCCTTCATAAAGATGTTGGTGGATGGTATGAAAGAGAAGGAAGCATGAGTGTGAAAAAGAAGAAGGGGTGTATCTTGGGTGTATCTTGGGTGGAAGGTGGCTACATCCGTAAACAACTGAGTATGTGGCTCTTATGCAAGTAAAATGTTGAATTTCATAATATTCCGAGTGTTTAAAATAGTGGTAGCAAAGCATTAGTCATTGCCTCTAAAATAAATTGAAGCTACTTTTTTTAAAAAATCGCGGGTTAAGAAAAATCCATCAAATTTATTTGGAAGACCATTCAGATTTCCATAGCATAATAGCTAAGAACATGATGATCACTTTGTCTCCCCGACTACCCCCTGCTTAGAGTGTTTCTCTGTATAACCCCCATATCATATTGTTATTGCAAAAACCCGAAAAATAAAAACAAGAAATAATAGAGATTTTGTATAAAGTCAACTTTATATTAACACAACATTGTGTATGTACCTCTTCATTTTATGGCAGACTATCAGCAGTTATTTAAATGATAGAGTTCATCTGTCAGGAGAATATGAAGATCTTGGTCCCCCCAGCCCCCACAACACTAATAAAACAACACACTGCCAAGCCAAGGTGTGTAATTGTTAACACTGGAGACATTTATTCAGAGGGCACTCTAGCCAATGACATATTATTACTATTATGACACAAATAATAACTGTCTTTTTTGGAGCATATGTTTTGCCTGGTTTTAATTATGATGTTGTTCTATTTCTTTTAACAAGATATTGCTGTCCTCAGTTTATTGCTTTTATTGAATTTGATATATGTCAGGGACATAAATTCATGCTCTGAAATTCAACAAAGATAAAAGCAAAAGTAGAAATCCTTGTCCCTTGGGTTTGTTTTTTTCCCTCTTCTTTTTAACTTGAGCTTTGTAAAATTACTAGCTATTCTTCTGTGGAAGCATAATGTTATTTTCTTCTTATTACTATATTTTAAATATAAATTTTAACCTTAAATTTTAAGGTGGAAAGAAACACTAAGCTAACTGATCAATTTCTGCCCACTTATGTAAGGTTGTACTTTAAACAATACATTCAATAGAATTTTATATTCCATCTAAATATAAGCAGAGGATAGTTATTGCAATTTGTATATTTGATTGTGGCAGTCAGAAATTTATTTATACATATTCTAAATATTTTTTTCCCCTAAGTAACCTGGTTTAAATTACACATTTTTGTAAAAAAAAATCTTTGGTTGAAACAAAGTCTACAAAGAAGGCAAAATAGTTTCATAACTATTTTAATTGTAGCTTCTATTAAAATATATTTACAGTGATATATCTACATAACGACACAATGCATAGAAATATTAAGGGAGAGGTTTGTCATCTTTCTCTGCTATCAAAGTGGACAGTGACACTTACGTGCCTTTAAATAAAGAAAAACTAAAAATAAACTACCAATCAGGCAAGTGAACAAACATCAGTACACTCCACTTTCTTAGCTATGATCAATGTCCATGTGCCATTTCAGGTATCATCTCTCATTTTCTAGGGCAAGAGGTAAAGTGTGCAGACAAGGCAAGAGGGTGAGTATAAAAAAAAATACAAAAAAGATGAGGATAAAATATGAGAGATAAAAATTATATTTTAAATTTAGCTTTTGGTTATTGAGCATTTGTAATATAGTGGGCACTTTCTATTACCTATTTTGGTTTTGGCCACACAACTACACTATAAAGCCGAAATTACTATCACACTTTCAAACCCTTATGAGAAAACCAATGTTCAGAGAACTTGTCCCAGGTCCCACACTTAATAAATAAATGGCAGAGCAAAGATTTGGCCTCAAAATCCAGGATTTTTTCTCAGTTGTACAGTGCCACATTATAAAGATTTTGATACTGAAATAGAAGAATAAGATCAAAGGCCTTTTTTTTCCAATTTTCCCCAACAAGCATTTAAAAATATAATGTCAGACTTGGGACACAGGTTTATTTAATTCCTTAAATTCATTAAGCCATTATTTTATCATCATAAACCCATACAAACAACACTGTATTCCTTTCATTGAAATGCATAAATCCTAGAAAATCCAATGAATTCATTTGATAAATTATGAGATGTAGCTAATGCTGTTTCTAGACATGCCATCAAAGCAATAAAATCATGTATCTATGAATTTTTCCACATTTTTCTTCATTTCTAATGCAACGAGTTAATTAGCTGATTTTCTGATCATTTCTGAAGTTTCGCAATTGTTTAGAGAATGTATATTATTTAAAAACAATGTAAGATATGCCAGCTCTTAGGACAGTGTAGAGAAGGTTGAGAAGGCATGGCTTTTTGAGGAAACTAGGTCATGAAAGAGAGCATTGCTATAATCCTTAGAAAGCTGGATAGGGTTTTCTTTTCCAGTATTAATATGGGGCTCAATTCTTCCCTATGGAGGAACAGGAGTGGAGATCTCTGAGTCATACAAAACTGTTCCGTCTCTATGTTGCATGTCATAAATGTAGAATTTGTTTCTTCTTAACATTCCATTTTGAATATAATAAAGCACTATTAATGCAGCAGATTAACCAATTTACTTTCTAAATATGCTCAGATTTACTTTCTAAATATACACAGATTAAGCTAAATTGGCTAATCCCATTTGGTTTCACATCTGCTAACAATGTACAATCTAAAGGTTCACACAGAGGGAAGTCTCTAATAAAGACAAAGAAAAAAGAAGCAAAACCCTCTTACCCTAAGGTCAGAGTAAGCTTTTTTCTGTCATTGAACTGCCTAAGAACTAAACCTGATATTCCCCGAGCAACAAGGGAAAGAAATAAAAAGCTGATGGTTCAGGAATTTCCCAGGTAGCAAAGAGAATCCAATGTCCAACATGCAATTAAATAGTGCCAGAATATTATCCACATCATTGAAAGTCTGCACCAAGATAATCAACAATAGAGGACACAAGTAATTATTCTCTCTCAATATGCTCTTTAAAATACAACCCTGCCTAAAGATAGCAGAAATTGATTAGATTTTTTGTTTCTTTTCTACTTTAATTTAAACTATGACAGTTAAAATATATTTCTATTCTGAATTTGCTAGTGATTTTACCAAGCTAGTTAAAATAAATTTTTAAAAATGCCTACATAAATGCCTACTTATGCAGATTAAACAGAAATCAAGGATTTCAAATTTTTATTTTTTTCTTTGTTTAATTTCAGAATTAAGACTCCCAAATTTGTGTGAAAATTGCATTAGACAATATATGCAGAATACTTAGCACAGTGCTAGGCTCTTAACTAATCCTCAGAGATGATTTTCTTCCAACATTTCCTTATTAATTTGTTTGGAAAATAATGTGGAGGAGAGATAGAGTGAAAAACATTTTTGGAAATACAAAAGATAAAAGATAAAAGGCACTGATTTGTAAAGGTATACTCTGATATACAATGCCAGACAGCAAGTACATAGTAATTGATGGTTTTATGTTGAATATTAGGTTATAGGATATGCTGAGAAATGTGCAAAATCCCACCATTAGTCCCTCCATCTCTGAAGCAGCATAGACTCTAGCTTATATTATCAGCAAATTATGCAGTAAGTTACAGGAAAATCTGTTTCCTCATAAGATTCTTAGGCCCTAACATGCAGAGGGCATTCCCTCATAATCCTAGTCTCTTCGGAACCTGGTGCATTGTCTGGAAAATACAAAGTACATAAAAGTGAGTACAGTTGAAATATCTGGCTCTACAAACCTAATGGATCCACAGGGGACCATGTAGCCTTTCATTCTCTGCTTTTCATAGGTGCACCATCACTCCCCATTCCTTTTCATGACAAAATTACAGAGAAAAGGAAAGAGATGATTCTTCACCATGAGTGTACGTTGATAGGTCATTGACTAGTCAACTATACTTCAAATGCACATTTTTCTCTGAGGAAAGAGGATGTAATTACCAACAAGAAAACAAAATCAATTAGAATAATAAATATATGACACAATAAATATATTCCAGATATGTTTCTAACAGAGTAACTCTGGAAATCTCGGATTTTCACTAAGTATAATTATACATGTTTTTCTTCCTTTCTTTTTTTTTATTCTTCAAAATATATTGAGAAGAAAATGACTGAGAAAATAATCGTTTCTCCATATATACTATATCCCCCCTTCAAACACTACAGCATTTTAACTTTTGACAATTCTTACCACAACAATGCAATGTCATGTGATGAAGACTTCAAATACTGGACTCAGTATTTATTTAAACTCTTTGTGTTTCCACTGTCTGCTCTCTTGGTCTCTGCCATTTGTTCACATGAATGCTTACTATTGTTGTTGCTATTATTGTTAAGTTTCCCTGGGAATACTCACTTCTGTGGATTTGGTACTCTTTAAGAAAATATGAAATTTAATCACTTTGTTCCCCAAAATTGTCCTTTAAATTTGTTTGTGTATGTAAGCACAGTAATAAACCAATGATGCATATTTGTGATCTTGCAATAATATGATTTAGGCATAATTACTTTTTATACTACAAAAAGGTTTGTATTCCTAATGACATAATTTAAAGAATTGGTGAGAGATATGTCATGCTTTATGAAAGCTGGGCATTCTCAATGAAAGGTTGGACAACCCCAAGTTAGACCCAAGAAATCGAAGACCCTGGACCCTCTTTCTGGAGAAGTCTGCTGTTGCATCTCTGGAATTCTCTGACAGAATTGTTTCTCCCCTGCTGAGAAAAAGCCAATTCAGGACTGTGCAAGGATCCAAAAGCTACAGAGACACCACCAATACTTGCTTCTGTCGTCAGAGTACAATCTTCCCTGCATGAGGTGGGGGGTGTTATATCTTCCTGAGCAAGAGACTCAATTCACTTTTCATTTACTCTAGTCCTGAAGGTCAGGAGAAAATGGCTGTAAGTATCTTTTGCTGTCTTTATATTAAATATTTAGCTCCATCAGATCACCTAACCCCAAGGAAAATTTACCTATCCCTTCACTTTACTAAAATTCCCTTTTTTTTTTTTTTTCTTTTTTGAGACAGA
>RJWJ010048582.1:0-10529 GCA_004363605.1 Indri indri | reverse complement strand
TCAGTCCATAGATGTGGACTAAGGAAACTATGTGTTCAACCAAAATAATTTTTCCTCATTCTTTTTCAAATATGTTTTACTAAACATAATTAACAACTGAATTTTTCAAACTATCTTGATTTGGTTTCATTGTGCAATTTAAATCCAGAAAGTCTAATTCTTAAATAATGCCTTAATTCAATTTTAGTGATTAGAATTTAAAAAAAAAGTTAATGTTGCTACTTATATAACTTACATAGTTTATTTTTCTTCAACAAGAATTAATCTACTTTAGTACTAATAAAATCGAACAGTGATTCTCTCCATATTCCTTTATCATTAATTTTCTTTTTTCAGGTATGTAATTTACACGTATATTTTTGATGAATTAAAAGTCATTTAAAAATAACTGAGTAATTATAATTTGACCCCAAATAGAGACATTTTTCAAATGTGGTTCAAGATGCTATGAAATAGTAAAATTCTTAAAGGAAAAGTAAGGTTATGCTTCTTGGAAGAATACAGTTGGCTGCATTGAGCTTGTCATTAGAACCACATGCCTGTGATCAATTGATTAAATAAACTACTGCCTCAGATGTCTGCAATCTGTCAGACACTCCCCTGAAATCTGTGCAGTCACTGTACAGGCCAACAATAGCATAGCAGCTTTAAGAGTACAGATTTCAAATAAAATTATTTTCCCTCGTAAAAATTGCCACCATGCACTTAATTGGAATGTCTGCCCAAAAAAATACTCTCCTTTGGAAAACCAGCATGGAGTAAATTTTAATCGCTTTGCTAATATGAACTACTTTAGTCTCGCTTCAAAAGATATGTTTCAAAGTGGAAGCATTTCCATTAATTAATTTAATCTTTTAAATAATATGTGAATGTCTTAAGAACCAATTTAGGTATGAACTAGTTATGATTTTTAAGCTTTACATGTTTTCGTTGATAGTTGATGGTAGTCAAAGAGTTTCACGATAACATCATTTGATGTAACTGTAGTATATACACCATGACATAAACACAGAACTACACAGTTTTATCAAATATCTAATGTGTTTATTTTCATTTAGTTTAGTATAAAACATTACCTAGCGTAAAATAATCATGTGGTACAGAAAGTTTTATTTTGAGAGAATTTCCTTTCTTTCTTCCTTTCTTCCTTTCCTTTCCTTCCTTCCTCCCTTGCTTCCTTCCTTCCTTCCTTCCTTCCTCTGTTTCTTTCTCTTTCTTTTTTCTTTCCTTCCTTCCAAGACAGTCTCACTCCTTCACCCAGCCTGGAGTGCAGTGGCATCATCATAGCTTACTGCAACCTCTAACTCCTGGGCTCCAATGATCCTCCTGCCTCAGCCTCCCAAATAGCTGGGACTACAGGCATGTGCCACCACATCCAACTAATTTTTTTCTATTTTTAGTAGAGATGGGGTCTTGCTCTTGCTCAGGCTTCTCTTGAACTCCTGACCTCAAGCGATCCTCCCACCTTGGCCTCCCAGAGTGCTAGGATTACAGGTGTGAGCCACTGCACCTGGCCAACAACATTGTATTTTGTTAATGACAAGGGTAGTACTTACTGGTAATACCCTTTGTTAATATTAAGATATGGCATTTTTCATCTTTTTGAAACCCGTTCGAGAGTGTACCAGGTTAGGTTGGCACCACTGTTAAATACTCAATTTTATTTATGAGACATTACCTACAAACTTTCCTCTCCCTGTCTTCATAGAAATTAATTGGTTCTATGAGAATATGTTATGAGTCTACTTCATGTTTGGAACATCACATACTTTCATTATATCTTATTACCTATCGCATATTTTGTGAAGCTGATTCAGAGCTTTCCTGGGGCATTTCAACAGTACCCATCTGAAGAGCCTAGAATACTTGCTGTATCAAGACCTAACCATGTTTCTTCTCTTCTATCCATTGCCTTTGCTCCCTGGCTTCTGTTCCTCGAAAAAGATAAAGCAACACAAGTATATCATGACTTTAAACTAAGGGGGAAAAATGTTTGGTTATTTTGCAGGAATATTACCACATCTTATCTCTGGTTGATTTTATCATGTTTCTATTACATCTATTTCAACAATCAAATACCATTTAAACCCCTGCCCCCACGAAGCAGATAACTTTACTGACCAAGAATATCACAGACATCCCAATTATTCTCTATGTTTGTTGAAGAAAATTAGTCACCAAACTAGTCTGTTTCAACATCTTTTTTGTAGCTTTCCTCCTGTTTCAGAAGAAAAAATATACATTTTCCATAACAATAAAGTTCTTTCATAAATAACTTTCATCGTTGTTTCGTATCTTCATTCCCTTTCCTCTGCATTTACCTTTTTTTTTTTTCTATTTAAAAAGAGGATTATGCTTCCTTTACTTAAAATTATTGTTTTGGTTATGTGAGTTTTTTGTTCATTTGTTTGTTTGTTTTCCAGTTTTTCTCCTTCCATCTCTTTTACTTCATTCCAAATCTTCTCAGACTTGTTAGGCTGAATTTCCAGCTTTTATGCTCCTCTTCTCTGTGTCTTTAATAAACCATTCTAATCTAACTTTCACTCCCACACATTAGCTAAAACTGTTTGACTAATGACCAAGATACCTCATGACCAAATTGACTCCTTCAATCAGACCCCTTCTCCTAAAGCAATCTATTAATATAACATTAAACTCTGTTGGTCTTACCCTCTATTTTTCAATGCCTTAAAAAAATTCACTACCTATTTTCTTTCTTGTCCCAATATTTTCACTTATTTGAGTCAATCCACAAATATTATTTATTTAATGAGAATAAAGGCAGAAACAAAATCATATTTCAACTTGTAGGCTACTTTAAAGATATTGGTTTTTCTCATATGTTAAAGGAGAAATAATTAGGACAATCTTCTGCAGAAAATGGCATGAATAGAATTGTATTGTGACTTGTGTGTTATGTAATAAATGATTTGGGGTGTTGTGGGAAGGGATTGGAAGAGTTTTGGTGAGATCAGTTAGTTAACAAGGAAGAGATTATTGTACTCAGGTGGTGGCGATGGAGACAGAAAGGCTTAAAGTACAAAATATTATAACTGATGTTGGTGGATTTGGACATGGAAAAATATATATATATAATTATATAGATGTTGACACTTTGTTATTTTCAGCCTCATTAATTATATGGTTGCCATGAACTGAGATGAAAAACAATGAAGAAACCATGTGTGGGGTAAAGATTATGAGCTAAATTTGGTCTATTGAGTCTGAGATGCCATTGAAAGATTCAACTAGTAATATCAAGTAGGCAGTTGAGTAGAAGGCTGGATATATAAATACATAGTCATTTTTTATAACAGTAAATGAAGCCCAAGAAAAGTATGGATTTAATCATGCCAAGGGAATATAGAGTGAAAACAGAAGAATAACTGTGATTCAGACTTAAGGATCTGCTAACTTTAATGGCAAATGGAGGAAAATCGACTTATAAATGAGACTGAAAAGAAACAGCCAGAGAAGTAAGAGGTAAAAATAAGAGTATGTGGTTTCTTGGGATAAAAATAAGTCATTTAAAAATATAAAAGCAGTCAAAATCTTGAATACCACTGAGAATCCAAGTAGGATGAAGTCCAAAAATTAAGCACTGAATTGTGTACCCTGATTGTCACTAAAAATCTTACTATGAAAGTATTTCAATAGAATAATTGAGGTTGGATGCCCAATTAAAGTAGATTGAGAAGAAAATGAAAAGTCAGAAAGTGGTGATGTGTATGTATGTAATTATTTGAGAAATGTGATTCCCAAGAAGAGTGATGTATGAGACCTGAAGGGGTTGTTTAAATGATGGTGGAAAAGATCTAGTTAGTAAGATGAAAGTATTGTCAAAGAAACAAAAGGGATAATGGAAAGTATATGATACCTAAGAAGATCATATAAGATAAAATTTAAAGCATTTGTTGAAGGATTGACCTCAAAGTAAGAGAGAGAGAGAGTTCCTCTCATGCATTAATGGAGTAGTGAAAAGTTGAAGATATCTTATTTAAGGGCTGCGCTTTCCCTGTAAAGTAGTTGGTAATGATACGAGCTGAGAATAAGTTGCCTCTAGAATGAATTCCTGGATGAGGATCATGCTGGAGGACCTTTCAAGCCAGATGACTATGATTCTTTATAAGCTCTATCATTCTCTATTGCCTTGGGGGATGTCCTACACTATCTCAAACTCAAAATAACAAAAATGAAATAGTTTTATTTTGTTCAAGGAGACAAAAGTTAAGAATCATCTTTGCTTTCTGTATCTTTCTGAACTACAATCAATTTCTAATTGATTGCCAAGCTGTGTTGATTGTCATTATACAAATTCTCTTCCATTTCTACTGCTCTTACCATGACCACTGAGATCATGGCATGTTAGATTATCATTACCTAATTCCTAGACTCTTGCAATAGAAAACTAACGTGTTTTTCTGAATCCAGTGTCTGTTTTTATACATTCCATTCCCAATGTTCCAAAACTCAAGATAAGGCCCTACTTCTTAGAGCAGGGTTTTGATCCTTTCATTTCCATACTTAAAAATATTAATGGGTCCACATTTATTTCAGAATAATTTTCAAAAACCTTAGCTTGATAATTAAGGTCCTTTATCATTTGATACAACTTTAAAAAGTAATCATTTTTCCCTTTGGAAAATATATATATAAGACCACGTATCTAAAGGGTGACAAAAATAAAATTCAATCTCTTGACTCCTAGCTATATCTGCTTTCCAAAGGGTCTTCATGCATGTAATGCCTAAACTAAACAAATAATTATAATCATGAGGAAAACAAAAAAATAGTAATTTCATGTATATATATAGTAAATACACCAACATGTCCAATGTACCAACGTCTCCCCTCAGTGAGGCTAAACTCATCACCATATTTCAGACTGAATCTGTTGACCCCAATCCCCAGTCTTTCCTATCCCCTTTCCATGCGTATCTTTTTCTGCTAAGCACCAAGCACTATCTAAAATACTCCATATTTTACGTATTTACTTTCTGTCTTCCTCATTAGATTATAAATTACTTGAGGACAAAGATTTTTGTGTATCTTGCTTACTGTCCCCAGTGTCTAGTCAGTGTCTGGCGTATAGTTGATACTCGATGAATTTTTATTAAATAAATCCATGAGAAAAGGACATATTTTAAATCTAAGTTATGGATTACTTTGTTGAATCTTGTATAATGCTTTATGTAACAAATCTAAGTGGTAACATGCTATTTTATTTTTTAAAAAGTCTTAATTATTAAGGAAATACTGTAATCTTTATAGAGATTGTTCCCCTGTGCACAGTTTTTTTTTTTTCTTTTGGCCCATGTTCAACACATCTAGTTCAGATTTATAACAATATCTTTGATTTTCAAGTGATTTTTGCTGATGTTGATTTGAGGAGAACTTCTTGGATCAGCTGTCTAGGGAGGGTAATAGAATGAGAGCTGTCCCTACGGAGGTTATTGTAATTACAAATGGATTCTTCTTATAGGTCAAGTAAGTCTTAGCATAGTAAGTTGGGAAGACATACACAACCAAGTAGAAAGCACATTAATTTTAATGATGCTTCATTTTCCTAAAGAACAATTGTTTTTCTAAATAAGTAATTATTACTACATTTTCAATTTTATCTGCAACAAAGGACCAAGTTTTCGTGATTGACTCCAAGTGCGAATCTGGAAAAGGACGTTGCTCTTTCAACCCCAATGTGAACACAGTGTCTGTTATGATCAGTAAGTAGAAAATGAAAGAGGTAGGGGTAAATATAAAATAACAAAGAAAATTAACATGACATGATATGACCGTTTTGGATGGTTGCATAGATGATAAAGTATGAGTAAAATGAAAGGAAGAAAGATGTTAGTTGAGAAATAGAGAGTTTAATTTCTCGTTTCCAAGAATATGATTAAATGATGAGCATGTATCTTCTCATCTATGTAAGATAATTCTGTCATTCATAGAGCAAGCCAAGCATTTTTTTAAAGTGTATAGATGTGTACATATAGTCCTGTATATTATAAAGTAGTTTTCAATGTTTTCTGTAATTATATTCCTAGTATTAAGTACACCCATGAGGAAAATCATGTTTTAGTAAATTTTTGGACTTTATTTCATTATTTATTTTTATTGGTTTCTAATTAAATTATTATACATATTTATGAGGTTAAGATGTGATGTTTTGATCTATGTATACATTAGAGAAAAATTCAATCAATATAATTAACAAAGCTGTCAACTTACCATTTTTTTGTGATGAAAACATTAAAATCTATTCTTTTAGCAATTTTGAAAGAAAAATGCATTATTAATAACTGTGGTCACTGTGCAGTGAAAGAGATCACTGAAATTTATTCCTCCAGTCTGACTGAAACTTTTTACTCTTTGAGGAACATGTTCCCTTTCCCCATCTCTCCAGCTTCTCATAACCACCAGTTAATTCTCTCTGTTTCTGTGAGATCAACTTTTTAGATTCCACATGTAAGTGAGATCATACAGTATTCGTCTTTCTGTGCTTAGATTATTTCACTTAGTATAATGTCCTCTATTTCCATTCCTGTTGTCATGAATGACAATTTCCTTCCTTTTAAATGCTAGATAGCATTCTAGTGTGTGTGTGTGTGTGTGTGTGTGTGTGTGTGTGTGTGTGTGTGTGTGTGTATATCACATTTTCTTTATCCATTCATCTGTTGATGGAAATTTAGGTTGCTTCCGTAACTTGGCTATTGCAAATGTGCTGAGATGAACATAGAGTGCAGACAATGAAATATCACTTCACACTTGTTAGAATGGCTATTATCAAACAGTCAAATGATGACAAGTGTTAGTGAGGAAGTGGAAAACCCTTGTACACTGTTGGTGGGAATATAAATTAGTACAACCATTTTGGAAAATATTATGGATTTTCTGCAAAAAAAACCCTAAAAATAGAAGTACTATATGATCCAGCAATTGCACTTCTGAGTATATATACAAAGGAATTGAAATCCATGGGTTGAAGAGATATCTGCGCGCTCATGTTTTATAATCTTTTCCAAATGATTAAAAATGGTATTTCTTTCAAATTAAAGAAAAACAAGTACATTCTTAGCCAAGTACATTCTCTGTGAATTGTCTAAGTGCTGGTATACTAAAAAGGAGGTGGTGATAAAGCTACTTTTTCATTTTCTCACTTTCCATAAAATATCAGTTAAATGGCAACTGCACTTGCTTGCTGATACATACGTTGACAAATCAGTTTGGTTTTTAACCTCAGTCATTGAGTGCCTGTCTATGACTCACTTAAAAGGCTTTCTTATCTAGGTAAGACACTTACAGCATATGTCTGAGTCATCATTAATTGACTGTGGTGACAAACCTTGAATTCAATGTTAAATGTACAGTAGTTACTTTTTTCTCTTTGCTTTCTTCATGTGTTCCCATTAATAAAATTGTGTCCTTTGACAACAGAACAGGTGAAAAAATAATAATTGTGTTCAAAATGCTTGCTTTGAATCATTTAAATAGGCAGCTCATCTGTTTTTCTCATATCTGGAAATTAATGTAAGACAGGTATACCTTGGAAGTTATGCAGTGAATTACTTCCATATGGTCGTTCAAATTGGGCATATCGTTAGGACAAAAAGTTAGAAAGCTTTGAAACTACAAAGCCATCCAATTATGTCTGATGCAAGGTCTTTTCAGGTAAGTTTCCAAATATCACTTAATAAGAACAGTGTTTTGGCAAATCTTTTTCCATTAGGAAGAAAATTTTATTCATCTTTAGAAATCATGTGATGTGTATAATAGTAGTTAAATATATATAGTTTTCATTTATTTCAAATTAAATACTATGAAAAAACTTCAAAGATCTGTTACTCTACCCAATATTGAAGTTTTATCTCATCAAATCTTGTTTAGAATAAAAAGAGTTAGAACAAGTCATGTAAATTTTCTTACTAAACTGTCAAAAGTCCTTTAATAGTTTTACCCTGAGAGAATTCGATTTGATTAGAAAATGGGGAGTTAGATATTGGCCTTCCTGGGTTTTCAAGGACCTGAGAATTCAAAGGAATTCAAATTCCTATGCTCATGTTCCTACGCTACCTTTTAATATTTGAAAAACCTTATAATTTGTAATCAAAAGAAAGCCATTAAACAGAAAGCCATTTAACTTAAAAGCTGAAAATAAAAAAAAAACCAAAAAGGTTTATAAGATTGTATTTATCATTTTCTTTGTCCAATTGATTATACCTGTGAAATTATCTCAAATAATTTGTGTGGTCATACCACTTTACCATATCACAGTGCTTTATCATTTCCATTCGATTTCAATGCACTAAATAATACAAATTGTTTAAAATACTTGTATCTATTAAGTGCCAAGAAAACTTAGACTTCCAAATTTCATGATATAGTTGTAACATCTAACCCATGGTATAAGTTCAATGTTCTTTTGCTATTTTCAGTCATTATTGTAGGATGACAAAGAAGTCAGGTATTGTCTTTTAAAGAACTGAACATAAATCTGATGAAGTTTTTCTGGACAATGGGAGTACAATTGGAAAGCAAAATATTTTTGGATTAAAGTTAAAAGGCACAAGTTTATGTTTGCATAAAACTGAGCAAAGAAATTCTGTAATAAAAAAAAATCCTTCCTTTCAAAATTTTTTTTACAAATTGACGTTAATCTTTCTTATTGATACAAAATAAAAGAGAAAGTGCCTAACTTGCTATTAAAATTACTGAGAATTTAAGACAGGAAAGCAGCCAATGAGATATGCATGCTTGTGTAATGTTTAGGACCTAACCTAATAGGATAGTATGCAGTAAGATTAGAATTAGCCCTCTCTGCCATACACCAACCTCTAAGTATCTTTTTTCTATTCCTTCTTCAAAACAGATATGATAATTGATAACTGTACAAATCGACCTATGGAACAGCAAGAATTTATAATCCACAGTTTTACAGTTAATTGGGTATAACAAAAATGTGAAATGATTAATTACAAAGTTATTGCAATTTAACAGCCAAATCTATGTGTATATATGCCTCACAAATGTTCACAGAATTTGAAAGAGGCTAAGTTGCTCAAAAATGCTCCGTGTGCATTTTTGTTATCTCCCTATAATCTGTTTTCATGGGCTTCCGACCCCTACTAGGAAGGAGAGCTGAGCAACCAAATGCCTACCAGCTCACTAAGTGGTAGGGGTCCAGTTCATAACCTTGGGAGCACATATTAGACACATTCCATTCTCTATTGTATCCTGGGCCAAGTGGCATTCACTTACTGCTAAACAGTGAGCTCAGACTGCTTCACAATGTTCCAGTCCTGCCAAAATGACCACAGTCTGAAAGTAGCCAGGGGAGTAATCCTAGAACATCAGTCAAAGAACACAGCTGCATGGCAGGTCAGTGGGCCTGACCTGATAAATCTGATTTCTTTTTAAGTAGATGTTTAGCTACTGTTTTATACGCAAGGGTCACATTGTTTCTTAACAATTCAATGCTTGCTGCTCCTTACTAAATAGAGAGTAATATGGATCTTCAAAACTAAACTAAATATCTAATGTTATATATATATGCAGATTAAATTATCTGATCAGTTATTAATAATAATTTATTTTAGATATAAAATATATTTTCTTTCTTGTCACTATATTCTATTTTTTATGGCTGAGTTACAGTTGAAAAGGTAGCACTTTGATTACCTCTTAGGAACCTTCCAGCACTAAAGATTAAAATATATACCTTTAATGATTAAATCTTTTAATTTTTTGACAATTTCAATGTAGCCTCCATGTCATGTCATAATAATAATTTAAACAAAAAACTGTTACATTCAATCCATTAAGTAAGATTGTAGAAATTTTAATATGTGATAAGAACTTTTGAGATTATAATCCACTTCTCATATTTTACAGATGAGAAGATTGAGACTCAGGTTATTAAATAACTTTGCCGTAATTCCTAGTTTGAGAGTGACTGCCAAAATTAGAAACCAAGTTTTCTGACTTTTATACTGTTTTTATAATTTATTAAAAGAAAATAATTAATTAAGCTATTTCGTTATCTTTTATACATCTAACATTTCTAATATATTCTATACAAAAATTTGTATTTGGTGTAATTAAGTATAGGCAGAGAAACTTTGTAATAAAGTTGTTTGGGGATTTGATAAAAATATGTAGTAGTAATCATATGGACAATAATGAGAAAAGATTAAAATTTACTACTTTTTTTATTTGGTGGACAATGGAAACCAATTAATAATTACAAACACTCTGTAATATGTGATGATCTACTAATAAATGAATTCACTTTGAATTTTTAAATAGCTTTAAAAACCATTTAAATTTCTGTTAACATTTTCTTACTTTGTCATAGATGAAGAGCTTTTCTCTGGAATGTACATAGATTTCATGGGGACAGATGCTGCTATTTTTCGAAGTTTAACCAAGAGGAATGCAGTCAGAACTGATCAACACAATTCCAAATGGCTAAGTGGTAAGAAAATATTTTATGTAACTAGGGAAAATTTTTAAAAATCAAAATATCAGGC
>RJWJ010048581.1:0-10548 GCA_004363605.1 Indri indri | reverse complement strand
GGGGGAGGAAGCGTGCCCCACTGTCCTGTGTGTAATGAGGCTGAATGGTGCTTTGGCTGTCGTTCATTCCCCTGCTATGGGAGGAGGAAGGGCTGTTGGCATGACACTGGGGCAGCCAGTCCCCGGCGCCAGTCCAGAGACATTGTGGTGTGGCCACTGAGTCAAGCAAGGAATCCCAAACCTGAGCGGTGTCCACAGTGAGGGCTCGGCTCTGATCTGCAGTGCAGAGCTTGGAGTGGAGCACAAACATGCGAAATTCGTTTGGTGAGTCTTGGTGGGTGGCCCTCAAAGCAAAAGTGACTGCAAAGCCTTGCGCGGTAGCAACGTGTACACACTCAGCACGGCCACGAGGCTGAGGCCGTGGGAGGAGCAGTGGCTGAGGGAAGCAGAACTGGGCAGAGAGTGGTAGTCTGCATATGCAGAAAGAACAGGTCCGCAGGCCAGGGTGCTGAGTGGATGCCAGCGGGTGCGTGGCAGGAGAAGCAGCGTGGGTGCTCATCTGCCGGCCTTGGAGTAAGGGACCAGAAAGGAAAGGCACCTACCTGTTGTCCCAGCCAGCGCCTCCCCAGTGTTCTCCGTTTCTGCTGTGCTCCTCACACTCCCAATGGGAGATATCCCTGGCAACTGTTGAACTGTCGCTGTAGACCCTGAGTCAGGCACATGTGGCACTCCTTGGTCAGTGTTCCTAGAGTGGGAAAAACACTGAATTCAACTGACGGGGTTTGGGCAGGACTTACAGTTCAGGTGACTTTTGGGGAAGGGCCCTTGGGGCTGGTTCAGTGTACTGTTGTGTGGCTTGCACTGCCTAATATATGACTATTATTGATGCTTTGCATGCCTGTACACGCTTGGCCACAGGGACTGTCCCCTCCCTTTGGCCCAACAGAAACAATATTGGATCCTAGGAGGAGAAGCTTTAATGAGAGACTTCCTAACTCCCAAGTACTCAGGCCGCTTCCTAATGTAGCAGAGATGGTCCTGCCTGACACAGCCTTCAAGTAGACTCCTAAGAAAGGGCAGCCGTCAACCTGCCACTCAGCTCTTTTTGAAATGGGTTGCCCCGCCTGTGGAGGCCATGTGACTGTCTAGCCAGACATCTTTAGGGTGGAGCAACTTAGACGCCATGACCAGTTAGATGGAAGGGCCCTCACGGGGTTCCTGGCCAAATAGGAATGTTCCATTGCAGAGCTCAGCCTGCCTGACCCTACCTGACATCACGGTTTCAGGTGAAACAGTAGCAGTTACCTCTTGGGGGAAACTCTGTCCCCAGCTCCGCTGCTGCAGCCAAGGCACCCACGCCACCCAGGGAGGCCCTCACATCCAGAGGTCCCCCGGCGTCCGGGCTGGGGTCCCTGGTGTTCAGCTGCATCAGAGGCAGACGGTATCCACTGAGCATTTTTACTGCCTGTAAAAATGGACTCTTACTTGTGAATTTTTTATTTTTTAAAATTTTGAATGAATTTTTGCTTAATATCATATATATAAACGTGCAAGAAATAAAGAATAAAAGTTTTGTTTATTTAAATATAATGTAAAAAATAATAACAGTGAAGCCTGATGTACTCACCATTTAAACTAAAGAAATAGAACATAATATTATAGTGTGTAGTAAATTTTATCAATATAAAATGTCCTACTATGTCCCATTTAAGGTATTTTTCTATATTAAATCAGATACTCCTGGTACCTTTTTAAAAAATTTCACTTAATAATCTTTTGATCATCTCATTTCACTCATATTTTTTAAGTATCACTTTATTTTAGGTATGTCTTATATGGTTGAATTTTGAGGGTTTTTTTGGCCTAATTTGCATATATGATTATAGATATATTTGGTTTTATCTTTTTATCTGTTTATATTTTTATATGTTTTGTTATGTTAATATTTTACTAAACATGTTTTCTTTTACTGTATTATTTCTTTTTTTTTCTTTTCTCTTTTTGGCTGTCGTTCACTCCCCTCTTGTCGAAGGAGGAAGGGATGTTAGCATGACACTGTTAATGAAAGTAATATTACTTTCAATACTAGCTACTATTACTGTTACTGGTATTATTACTTTGATGCTAGTAAGATTAATGGTAACCTGTAATTTTTAATAGCATTATTTAATTTTAATTTCTCTACTAGCAAAAAGGGAAATATTATTTTAAATGACCCCTATTCAAAATGAATTTTTCTTTAGCTCTTTCTTTTCTCCCATCTAAATGTCTTTTATAAAATAATCTACAATTATTATTAAATGACTTCTCTTTCAAAAATATTTTTTGGCATTGTATTTTAGTTTGTAACCATATATGTCACTATTTATATTTGCCTCTATTTTTTTTTTTTTTAAATTGTCATTGTTTACCAGCAGTTCTGTGGAGTCATTTCACAGTCCTTTGAGAAGGACTAGGTAGATGGTCTTGGGCTCCTGTACCCAACAGAGTCATGAAAGTTTGAGTCCCTCTCTTCCCTGAAGTCCTCCTGCATACTCAAATGGGTACGTGCGGCTTTCATTCCCCCCAAGGACAGGGAAAACTCTACTTTGCCCCAATCATCATTTCTCCTCAAGCATCTGGAGGTCAGAGTCGGGGAGAGGAGGGGCGAGGAACATGGAGAAAATAAGTGGCCCACACGATTAAGCAGAGCATCTTTCATTTTGAGTGGCCACTCATGGTGCAACCAAACTTGTAATGTCTTTGATTTATGCAAAGCTCTCCATCCTCATTTCTGACACCACATATTCAGCTTCAGAACTCCTTGATTCAGCAGCTGTACCCTTGGGACCTTTTAGCTGGTGTTGCAGGGCTTGCTGTTACATTGCCATGGTAACATCCCTTCCTGCTTCCACTCAAAGGAGAGGGGACCACAACCAAGCCCCCAGTGGGTTCAGCCTCACACCCCTGCGCAGCTCAGCCTCCAGACGTACAGTAGGTAGTTTCTTGCTTTTCTGCTTGCCTACCACTTGGGTGAGCGCGTTCCCTACTAGATCCTGGGGGTCTTCTTATATCCCTTAACCCAAACTCTGTGAGCCTTTGAAAGGTCTTTTCTAGAAAGCCACGTCTCTGTTAGCCTCCTGTCCTTGTTGCCAAGAACTGTTGGCAGTCAAGAACTGTGAAGGGTCTGAGATTTTATCCTGCTTGCAAGCCAACAAGTTAGCCTGCCAGTTTCAGGGTTGGTTGTAGACATGAAATTCCTGGGTCAGAGACCAAGGACTTTGTTACGTATAGCACAGCAAGTGCACAAGCTTCCTGTTGGTGCCTGTTCCCCTTGACCTTGAGCCCCACAAGGGTGGCACAGAGCAGCCCCTACAGTGGGCTTGTGTCACAGCTGAGGAACTCTGGCTTAGGAAACCCACCGATTTGTAAGCAAATCTGTCTGACCTTTGCTTGGAGGTGAACATTATCATACTAGACAGTAAACAAACCTGTCCTGTGCTTCAGAGGGAGACAGTGTCTATAACTTCCAAGGCTGTCTGCTGTACAAACATCCTTGAGAAGACAGTCCCGAACAAGAAGTGTCCTTGCTCATGAGATGCACAGAAATGTGAGAGACCCGTGAAGCACTGTCTCTTAACACATAGGAATATATTAATATTTGAAGAAAACAAATTTAATTGTTAAGAAGTAATTACTTCAGTAAAGTAGTAGTGTGTTTTGTCGTCGTGTATTTTTTAGTAGTGTGTTTTGTGACTGTTCCTGTTTCATCTCACTCACATAATGGCTACTTGCCATGAGATCTCCCGTGTTAAAGCCAAGCCTAATTCATGCTGGTTCACTGCCCTCCCTTACTGTGAACACTGAGGGCGAGCCAGCTCTCGGTTCTGAGGAAGTATTTCACACGTGCCGAGGGAAGCCCCGTGGCAAGTCTGTGATGCTGCTGACGGGCCAGGAGGGAAAAGCCACTTCATCTCTGAGGCTGTCATGTAGATCTAGGACACTTCTCTGTGGTTTTAGGACTTTTCCTTTCCTATTTCTTGAATTTGAGGAACTGGGGTGCTATGATTTAAGTACAATCTATTCCTGCAGTTCAGAAATTAGAAAAGAATATTTAGGACAAAACTGAAACAAATATGTTTTGGATCTTTATAACTCATATCTTTAAACTATTTTTAATGTGAAATGGAAGACTACATAATTTATTGAGAAACATGGATATACTTATAACTATTTTTGTTATGTTAGATATTGTAGGTTAGTGCATTACAGTACAAAATATCAATGTGAGTCTTTAACTTTAGGTACAGATTCAGTCATTTGGTGACTTTTCAGGAGTATAAGGTTTTTTTTTTTCGCCTTGTCCTACAGTTTTCACCTTTAAGTCTGGCCTTTAGTTTGTCCCTGAGGCAGAATTTGTTTTACATTTAAAGAAAAATTGTGCATAGTGATTCCTCATTATATTCTAGCCTCGTGGATTAATGAAAATTCCATATGATGTGAAGAAAGGAATTATATATAATTGATTAAAATAATATATAGTTTATAATACTGGATTACAATGAACAGTTCTTCAGCGGCACACTAGAGGGCTCCGGAGGCTGCGAGGAGCTACACAGAATTCATGCTAATGGAAAATGACGTTCTCCAGTAAATTGGTGCTTTGTGCTTTCACCAAGTTTAATGTTCACTAAACTGTTTGGCTGTATGCCATAATTAGCCTTATATTCTCTTGATTTGAATCACAGATAGAAATTCATTAATCTACTTTGTTAGTGGAAACTGTTAGGAAAGTAGTTGTTAAAAATGGTGCTGCACATGTTTTTATGAAGGATTTTTTGGTATTTTATTCTAAGCTTAATAGTAATTTTGAAAAGAAAAGTCAGTCTAAACATTATAAATTGTAAGCATTTAGTGTTTTTTTCCCGTTAATAAATATGAATTTCCTCCCTTTCCAAAGGATTATTTTATGCTTTCATATGGGCAGAAAGCTTATTGTTCATGAGATGAAATAAAATACTAAAATAATATCTCTTATATTTTTCAGGGGATCCGAGCCCGCATTTTAGAAACTCTGGTCATGCTGGTTCTTCTTGCGTTACTGATTCTTGGGATAGTGTGGGTAGCCTCAGCGCTCATTGACAATGATGCTGCTAGTATGGAATCTTTATATGGTATGCATTTACTTATTTTAACCAGTTTCTATAAGGGAAACTATAGTTTGGGATATAATTACACGTTGAACTTAAAAAATATTTTAATGACTCTTTTTAAGTTAACCCTTCATGTTAATTTACAGAATTAAGACATTTTTAGATACGTTTATGAAAAGAAATGAATGTTCATTTCATATATGCAGAATGAGTAAGCAACTTTTCAGATTTTTTTTTTTTTTTTTGGTTAATTGGTTTCTGTTTTTAAATTCCATGGAGGCTTTTTTTTTTCTCCCTCCAAACAGGTTTTGCAAAAGGGTTATTTCCTGTTCTTCTATTTTAGATCTTTTTATTGAACAATTTAGAAATTATATGGTTTAGTAGACTCGAACAGGCAATTATGATATTTACTGTATATTAAGATATAGTCAGCCTGTATCTTATCTTAATAAAACTATATCTTAACGTATAATATTGGATTTTTTAAAATATATTTACTCTTTTTATAGATCTCTGGGAGTTCTATCTACCATATTTATATTCTTGTATATCATTGATGGGATGTTTGTTACTTCTCTGTAAGTATTTTTCTGACTTATTATTGATAGGAAAGTAGAATTAATTGTCCTGTATTCTGGAAAATCTGTGGGAAAGTTTAATCATGAGATACTTTAACAACTTGGAGATTTTTCTGAGTGGACCCTAACTTTTTTTTTGTTCAGAATAAATTTTGATAAACAGAAACTTTGAAATAATAAGATACTTTTATTCTCTAAGGAAGGCCTCATCCATTGAATTATATAGAGAGAGACCCATTCACGCACACTCACACACACAATGACACATACCACACACTTATACACACATGCCCTGCTCCTCCTCCCACCCCATCACAATGCTGGATTCTGCATCAATCAATCAATCAATCAATTAATTAATTAGAGACAGAGTCTTGCTCTGTTGCCCAGGCTAGCATGCAGTGGCAGAATCATAGCTCACTGTAGCCTCAAATTCCTGGGCTCAAGTGATCCTCCTACCTCAGCCTCCTGAGTAGCTGAGACTACAGGTGTGCTCTAGCACACCTGGCTAATTTTTGTTTGTTTTTTTAGAGACAGGGTCTTGCTATGTTGCCCAGGCTGGTCTCTAACTCCTGGGCTCAAGTGATCCTCCTGCCTTGGTCTTCCAAAGTGCTGGGATTATGATCATGAACCATTGCACTCAGCCTAGAAACTGCTTTTAAATGGAAATGGTAGAATTCTATATGATGAATTTGTGGTTTTTACTTCAAAATTTGTTTTGTTTTACTTGTAGCATCAAAACCTATCTTAGGTAAATGTAGTTCAAAAGACTTAAGACTGTAGTTGTTGCTTTTAGATATTCTTATCTGGTTCTCAGTTCTATTAATACTTGAAATTTAATCTATTATCTGCTTTGTTTTCTTTAGCTTCTTTTAAGCAAAAGTGTTTATTACTATTCAACTGCTAGAATCTTGACTATCCTAAATCTTCTTCTGTCTTCATATCTCTTTCATTAGCTGTAGTAACGCCCCTCCAGCTTTTTACTGATGAAGCTGAACAGTCCTCTGACAAAACACTGAGAATCTAAATTGGAGACAAGAACATTCTTAAAATAATAATCTTTGACCTGGCTCTATTTCTTATGGGCTAGTTGTTTATCTGTCCCAGCTCTGAAATGCAGTTTCTCTCTGTTGTGGTCTCATTTCTGCAGTGTGCACACCAGTTGGCCTTTCCCGTATGTTCACAGTGATGGGTCAGTTGCTGGTGAAGCCAACAGTAAGTATTCTATTATAAATAATTTTGTTTATTAAATAAATGTGTTTACATTTCAGCATCTTTTAGATTGTGAACTAGCATTTAGAAATAAGAATATTTTTATAGGTTTATCACTCAAATTGTTTTTTTAAAATCTTTTTCATCTTTGGAAATCAATTTTGGTTTTGCTTTTAAAATACTATAACTATAGGCACTCAGGTAAAAATTTTTCTAGCAAAATTTAAAACAAAATTTTCATGTATATTTGCAGGTATTTTAGATATTTGTTGCCTTATATCAAACAGTACCCTATTATGTTTCAAAATTTAGCACATGTATGCTTTGATTTACAAAGCAGTTATGTTTCTGAAAATTTATCTGCATATTATATCTTGATTAATTGAATTATACTTTGCCTTTAATCTCAGAAATACTGTATATTCACTTAAAAATGATTTTCTACTGGTAGCAATTCTAATGATTTACCCCTAAGAGTGTTGGTTTCTATTCTATCAGATATTTAATAATATAAAAATAATTTCTTGTCTGTACCTGGGGAATTTGTCACTTAATTCATTTTCATGGATCCTCATTGCCTACAACGTCAAGTCTAAACTACTTCCATGCTACAAGGCCTCTTATAGCCCGTCCCACCCACGCATGTCCCTCAGGCCTCGCCTGCTCACTCCCCAGCCGGCTGGGCTGCTCTGGGCAGGCTCTGTCGCTCCTCCTCAGCCTGTCTCTGTCCTCCAGTGCCTCTCACCCTACCCCAGCCACCCGGCGGCCTCCCGAAGACCCAGCTCAAACAGCAGCTCTGCTCACTGCGTATCTTTGAACCTTGCCTCACTTCTTTAAGTAAAAATAATTAAACTCCTTCCTCTGCGTTTCTCACGTTCCCCTTTGTTTGTATCTCACTAGTAACATTATTAAATCATTATGGTCGGGAGTTTGTCTTCCCTACCGTGATTCATTATGGGAAAACACTGAGGAAATGTCAGACTGGATATTCTCTTAGTAAATGTTTGCTTAATTGAAAGCCATATCACTTCATACCTTCTTTTAAAAGTAAAATTTAATTTATAAAAAATACATGAATGCATTTTATGAAAATATATAAATGTATACACACTCAAGTACAACACGCATGCTGTCAGATCTTAAAGTTCACTTTCCTCTGAGAGAGGCTTTATGACACTGCATTCATTTAGTGTCTTCTTACTTCTCTGGTTTTTTTTTTTTTTGATTTCTTGCTCCATTTCTATTTCCCGCCCCCTAAGTATAGACAAATGTTTACATTTCTGTCCTTGGTCTGAAATTCTGTTAGTGCTCTGCTCTCAGTGCCTGACCGTGTCTGCGCACAGCGCTTCTGAATGCCTGATTCTAATGAGCCACAGACGATGGAAACAAATTACAGTAGCTTGTAAGTGCTGCGACTGAACGCCCCATGGAGCTGCAAACTCTGCTCCCCAAACCCACTTTTCTCCCAGACTTGTCTCTTATTACAATGTCCTCAAAGCCTCAGTTATCTTTGCCTCTTTTCTTATTCCCAGCATGTAATAATAAAGGTTATTTATAGAGTAATTGAGTATATACTACATGCTAGTGATAAGCACTATGTTTTACACACATGATTTTATGTCATCCCCATGACAAACCCATAAGATAAGTAGTAGTATTCTTATTTTATGGCTGAATTAATGTCAGTTCAGGGAGATTAAGTAGTTTGTACAAGATCATAGATCTATGATATGGAGCAGGGTTCGAGCACAGGCTTTGGACCACTGTTCTGTTCTGCCATAAGCGCCAGAGTAATAGAACTGCCTTCTTGCTGAGTGGACTTCGTCCCTCTCCTCCTCTGTGTTTTGCTTATAGTTTCCTCTGTTTGAAATGTCTTTCCTCCTTTTGGTAATTTAAGTTATCAGGTAAGATACTACTACCATCAAAAACACTGCCCAAGCCAGGTGCGGTGGCTCATGCCTGTGATCTCGGCACTTTGGGAGGCTGAGGCGGGAGGATTACTTGAGGCCAGAGTTTCAGATCAGCCTGGGCAACATTGTGGACCCTGTCTCTTATAGAAAAAAAATTAAAAAACACTGGGCAAAACTTTTTCTCCCCAAGTGGAAGTAATCTTCCTTCTTTGAACTTTTGTAATATTTTATTTAAGTTTCAGTTATGACATTTATTTTAACCTTACAATTTTAAAAAATTTATCTTATTTCTTCTGCTACACTAGAATATAATCTGTTTGAGGTCAAGGACTGTCTTACTCATATTTAAGCCCATTAGCTCATAGGAGTTATGAAGATAGGCTTGAAAGGCACACAACTTTTCTTTGCTCAACCTTTGTTTCTTACAATATAAAATGGGGATGGCAACAGTTTGTTCCTCATGGGGTTGCAGAAGTCAACGGGGATAATGCTTGCAGCACTTAACATACTAAGACGTACCTCTGGTGGTAAGTGATTATTGGACAATTTGCACAGTAAGATAAAAATCCTTTTATTGGTTAGACCTTAAGAAAAGTAAAAATTGCCAATTCTGATCTAAACAGTAGAAAGTGAGGTGAAACACCAATGGGAAAGAAACCTTGGGTCATGGCCCCCGAGATATATGGTGCCTGTCTACTCCTGTAAACCCCGGCTCCATCCGGGATTACTCCCCCAGCTCACCGCATCCAGTCGGTCCTTTCGGTGTACCACTCTCTCCCTCAGGACTGTCACACATTCCGGCGTGTGCTACTCAGCTCATGTGTCATCTCCTTGGAGAGGCCTCACCGGCTGGGCTGTTTAGGTCTCCCCTTCCCCTTCCTTCCCACCCCTTTATCCCTCATGAGTGGTCTTTCTTTGTCATTATTTGTATGTTTATTTGTTTATTATTAATTATTCTTATTTTATTGTTTATTTTTTTCTCCCCTCCCAAGTTTAGGCTCCCAAGGGTAGAAAGTATGTGTATCCAGTCAGTAGCTCAGGCCACAGAGGACCATAGATATTTGTTGAAAGACTGAGAATTATTAAATCGCTTTAAATAAATTTCACATAAACCGTATAAATTGATACCTGATAGGGATTGCATGATTTGAGAATTCGTTTTCTGAAAATACCTTATTGGGCAGCTGAAAGGTTTATGTATGTATATACACGCACAGACACACACACACACACACACATGCATATATGTTTTGTCCATTAACTTCTCACAATTTATTTTTTTTGCCGAGAATAAGTAGCTTGGGTTTGAATGATATGGAACATTGATATCAGCTCTGGGCTTTCAGATTTTCCCCAGAGCTAGGAAGATAGTTAAGATCCTTTCGTAGAAGGATAGTTGTGTTAACAAAACTAGAATTAAACCAATTTTAGGTTTTATCAATTTTGAAGACTTTGCAGATAATATCCCATTTTTTTTTTTTTGAACTACTATTGTGTGGCTTGGTGTTGAGTGGTTTATACGTAAACATACCACTTCTCTAGGATTCTACTGGATGATTTTGATAATAGCAATCTTCAGTATTTATGGAATGTTTTTAGTACATAAAGATGACATAAATGGAAAGTATTGCATGTTACTGATGTAGCTTAGGATTCCTTGTTTTAGACATTATGTAGGGGATCATAAATGAGAAAACAAATCTAGCTCTAAAACATTGGCTCAGGTATAAAGAGATATTTACGGTATTTAGCTTTTTGGCTGTTTAAAATTCCTGT
>RJWJ010048580.1:0-10545 GCA_004363605.1 Indri indri | reverse complement strand
GCTTTGGGCACTCTGAGCTTGTCGTCCCACTTCCTTCCCGCCTCCCTTGTTTCTGGGCGAAGTCAGTCCACTGCTAGCTGTGTTGGGGCTCCCTTGTCTTAATAAATGAAGTGTCGTTTTCTCTCTTGCTGCTTTGAAGATTTCCTCATTATCTTGGGTTTTTCACATTTTACTATGAGTTGTCCATTTGTTTTTTTTTGTTTTTTTTTTTTTTTTGAGACAGAGTCTCACTCTCTTGCCTGGGGCGAGTGCCGTGGCGTCAGCCTAGCTCACAGTAACCTCAAACTCCTGGGCTCGAGCAATCCTACTGCCTCAGCCTCCCGAGTAGCTGGGACTACAGGCATGCGCCACCATGCTCGGCTAATTTTTTCTATATATATTTTTAGCTGTCCAATTAATTTCTTTCTATTTTTGGTAGAGACGGGGTCTCGCTCTTGCTCAGGCTGGTCTTGAACTCCTGAGCTCAGAACGATCCGCCCGCCTCGGCCTCCCAGAGTGCTAGGATTACAGGCGTGAGCCACCGCGCCCGGCCTTGAGTTGTCCATTTGTAGGTCTCTTTGCACTTGTCGTACTTGTAGTTCCTTCAACTTCCTTGGTGTTTTGGTTATTTTTCAATAAATTTGGGAGGTTTTCAGCCATTTTTTCTTTGAATGTTTGTTTTCGTTTTTCTCTCTCTTCTGGTATGCCTCTCACACATCTGTTGCTTCTCTTAATGCTGTCCCGCATTTCTCTGGGGCCCTGTTCATTTTTTCTCATGGTTTTCTTTTTCTGTTCCAGATTGCATAATCCCTATAGATCTTTATTTAAGTTTGCTAATTATTTCTTATACCAATTCAGATCTTTTGAGCCCCTCTCAAGAATTTTTAAATTTAAGTTATTATACTTTTCAACTCCAGAATTTTAATTTGGTTTTTTGTTTATAACTTCTGTGTCTCTGTTGTCTGTTTCATGTGTCGTAGTCATCCTAGTCCCTCACTTTTTCAGTCTTGCTTTATCTTAGTGCTCTGCACTTGTTTGTTACGGGCATTCAAAATCTTTTGCTGTTATATTTGACACCTGAATGTTCTCACAGGCACTTTCTG
The DNA here is from genome assembly GCA_004363605.1 of Indri indri. NCBI lineage: Eukaryota > Metazoa > Chordata > Mammalia > Primates > Indriidae > Indri > Indri indri. Next base: position 9,463 of record RJWJ010048580.1, on the reverse strand, counting down.
TTGCCTGCATTCTTTTCAGAAGTATGGGCCACACTTTCCTGCTTCTTTGCATGCCTTGTTTTTTGTTGGAAACTGGACTATTTATATAATGTATTGAAGGAACTCAGACTGGTCCTCCCACTCTTGGGCTTGCTGTTGTTATTGGCTTATTTAGTGACTGGCTGGATTAGTTTAGTAAAGTCTAACTACTACCCTCCCTCTCCCACACAAGTGTTCTGCCTCTGGTACTCCTCCTCAGGGAGGCCTGTCCTGGGGCATGCCCACAGCCTCCCTGAGATGACAGTGGCATCTCTATTCTTTCTCTCATGCCTGCAGCCACCCTGAGATGACAGTGGCTCTCTACTCTTTCCCTGACCTAACCCAACTACTAAAGTCACTGATTGCTAGCTGTTTCCTCTACTGTTTTCAACAGTGCCCTGGAGCACAGATTCCTCTACAAAGCTAATCCAGTCAAATTGTAGTTTCATGGGCAGAATGGTTTCTAAGGTCAGTGTTGCGTATTTGTTCTGCCCTCAGGAGGGCTCCTCCGGCTGTCCTATTCTGTCTATTCTTCGCTCTCTCCTGCAGACTAGCCCACATGGTCTAGGCTGGACCGTCGTTAGACGCACGCATCTTCTCCCTGTTGCCTCTCCGCACCCTCTCCTGTTCTTGGGAGCACCTTTAGGTTTAAACTTCTTCACACTCCTGCAAATGGAGTCAGTTCCTTTGGGAAGAGATTAGAAGTTATCTGTTTTACAGCCCACTTCTTCCCCTGGCAAAATCTTTGAGCCAGGGCATTGGAGATGCAGGTGGAGACACAGCAAGCTTATCTCTTAGTGACAGTCCTGCTGCAGGAGGTCAGCACTCCGTGGAGGGGGAGGAGCCGAGTGAGCAGCTCTGGGTCCTCTCGGCTTGCCTCTCTTGCCATGAAACCACTGCCCCAAGTAAAGAAATTCTTGATAAAATATTGGTACTTAGGCTGTTTGCACACAAATGATTTAGCTTTTTAAAAATTGAAATATGCTTATTTTTATTTTTATATGGTTCCAGAGGAGAAGAAAGCTATGCTGCAGGAGATAGCTAATCAGAAAGGAGTATCCTGTCGTGCCCAAGGCTGGAAAGTCCACCTCTGTGCTGCCCAGTTACTACAGCTGGTAGGTGGAGTTCCAGCAGTTGTTATATCATGCTAAAGAAGATGCTGGAGATGTCTGAGTTCATAGAACATTCTCTTTTGAGTAAATCTGAAGCATTCCAACTAACATGGGTCTTGCTGGAATTTTTGTGTGTGCTATATAATATTATAATCATTATACCAGTTACATACGATGGTAATCAAAATACATCTGAGTACTGGTACCCAGACCCAAAATATATGGAACAACAGTGGTATAAAGTTAAAGATTCAGAATCATGTGTTGTCATGACATCTAAAACGGGGTGAGCCTCAAATGGCCTAACCGTAACCCCTCCTCCCCGCCCTGCTCCTTCAGATAAGGTCTCCTAGCCACACAGCCGTCTTATCATGGGGACCAGGAACAGTTCCTGCTTCTCACTGAGTAGTGGGCTTTAGTTCCCTGCCAGCTTCCAGTATCACTCAAATAAGCCAATCACATCCTCTCTCAGAGACCAGGGGTACTTCTCCCAAGTCTGCCTCCCACAGCCCCTGTTTGTTCAATGTGTTCCTGAGTGCAACCCCATGTGACCCTGCATGGTGTGCCGGGTCCTCTCCCCCCAAGCTGTGAGTGCAGTCACGCACCCCATAATAATGTTTTGGTCATCAGCAGACTGCATATATGACAGTGGTCCCATAAGATTATAGTGGAGCTGAAAAATTCCTATTTCTAGTATTTACTACACTATACTTTTTAATCATTATTTTAGAGTGAATTCCTTCTACTTAGAAAAAAAGTTAACTATAAAAGAGCCTCAGGCAGGTTCTTCAGGAGGGATTCCAGAAGAAGGCATTATTATCACAGGACATGACAGCTCCCTGCGTGTCACTGCGCCTGAAGACCTTCCAGTGAGACAAGATGTGGAGGGGGAAGACAGTGACATTGATGATCCTGACCCTGTGTGGGCCAAGGCTCGTGTGTGGATTCAGTCTTAGTTCTTAACAAAAAAGTTTAAAAAGTTTTTTTTTTTTTTGAGACAGAGTCTCACTCTGTTGCCTGGAGTAGAGTGCTGTGGCGTCAACCTAGCTCACAGCAACCTCAAGCTCCTGGGCTCGAGCAATCCTTCTGCCTCAGCCTCCCGAGTAGCTGGGACTACAGGCAGGCGCCACCATGCCCGGCTAATTTTTTCTATATAGATTTTTAGTTGTCCAAATAATTTCTTTCTATTTTTAGTAGAGACGGGGTCTCGCTCTTGCTCAGGCTGGTCTGAACTCCTGACCTTGAGCAATCCACCCGCCTTGGCCTCCCAGAGTGCTAGGATTACAGGCGTGAGCCACCGCGCCCGACCAAGTTTAAAAAGTTTTAAAAAATTTTTAAATAGAAAAAAGCTTATAGAATAAGGATGGAAAGAAAGAAAATATTTTTGTACAACTGTACAATGTATTTGTGTTTTAAGCTAAATGTTATTACAAAAGAGCCAAAAAGTTTAAAAATTAAAAGGTTTTGAAGTAAAAAAGTTACAGTAAGCTTAGTTTATTATTGAAGAAGGAAAATTTGCTTTATAAATACAGTGTAGCCTAAGCGTACAGTGTTTATAGTCTGCAGAAGTGTACAGTAATGTCCTAGGCTTTCACAATGACCACTCACTCACTCACCCAGAGCAACTTCCAGTCCTGCAGGCTCCATCCAGGGTAAGTATCTGATATATGAGTACCATCTTTTTATGTTTCATGCCATAATTTTACTTACATTTTCTATGTTTAATATTTAGATACAAAAATACTTACCATTGTGTTACAATTGCCTGCAGTATTCAGTACAGTAACATGCTGTACAGGTTTGTAGTCTAGGAGCAATAGGCCACCCGATATATCCTAAGTGTGTAGCAGGCTGCACCACCTAGGTTTGTGTAAGTACACTCTATGATACTTGCACAATGGAATTGTCTGGACGCATATCTCAAGTGTATCCCCGTTGTTAAGAGATGTATGACTATGACTGTATATGTCATGAACTACTGTGAATCTCATCTGTGCAATGTTGCATCTTACATACTCAGCTATTTCCATAACCCTAGGACAAGAATCCCTCCTTCACCAGCCGGGTGAAGAGACAGCAACATCATGAAGTTTTCCCTTCTTTTGAGTAGCAGTGATCTGACAGAAATTGTCTATTGTCAGAATCTAAAAAAATATAGTGCCTTGGCTAGTTTTTACTTAGAAAACTATTTCCGTGAAACTTGTGGACCTGTTTTTCAGAGAAATTGTGAATTCAGGGCAATATTTAAAAAGTTATCTTTGAAGATAGACTCTGAACTATGGCAAATTATAATGTAAGTCTTTGTTGATCAATATTCTATACCGTTTGTTAACCTTAGTACCTTAGTCCTTGGGAGAAAGGACTTTGTCATCCCAACAGCTCTCATACCAGCTTAGAAAGGTGATTCAAAGTGGGCTCATTTGCCTGAGGTTGACATAGAAAAGTATCTCTGAGGTCACGATGTCCTCCCTCTTATGTGTTGCAGACAAATCTGGAACATGATGTCTATGAAAGACTTACCAACCTACAGGAAGGGATTATCCCAAAGAAAAAAGCTGCAACTGATGATGATCTGCATCGAATAAATGAACTCATACAGGTTTGAATGAGCCTTTTCCCTTCTGATCATCCACTTTGTGAAGTTGCTTACTACGAAGTCCTACTTCTCCCATTTCCCTCCCACATCCACTAATATCTTTAGAAAAAACCTATTATTTGTTTCAGCTTTCATTACTGAGAAACGCTAACACATTTTCTATATATAAAAGCCTCAAAATGGCCTCTCCCAACAGTGACCAGCTCTTTAAAAGCCATTGTCTAGGCCGGGCATGGTGGTTCACGCCTGTAATCCTAGCACTCTGGGAAGCTGAGGCGGGTGGATCGTTTGAGCTCAGGAGTTCAAGACCAGCCTGAGCAAGAGCAAGACCCCGTCTCTGCTAAAAAAAAAATAGAAAGAAATTAGCTGGACAACTAAAAATATATGTAGAAAAAATTAGCCGGGCATGGTGGTGCATACCTGTAGTCCCAGCTACTCGGGAGGGTGAGGCAGGAGGATCGCTTGAGCCCAGGAGTTTGAGGTTGCTGTGAACTAGGCTGACACCACAGCACTCTAGCCCGGGCAACAGAGTGAGACTCTGTCTCAAAAAAAAAAAAAAAAAAACCAAAAGCCGTCATCTTCATGGTCACTGGTTGACGACGTGATGTCTTCTGTTTCAGGGGAATATGCAAAGGTGTAAACTTGTGATGGATCAAATCAGTGAGGCCAGAGACTCCATGCTTAAGGTTTTAGATCATAAAGATCGTGTCCTGAAGCTTCTAAACAAGAATGGGACTGTCAAGAAAGTGTCAAAATTGAAGCGAAAGGAAAAAGTGTAAACCCAGAAGAATCAGGAGTTTGGAAACAATTTGTGAAGAATGTTGATGGGGGTGGGGGGGAGGGTTTTGGTTATTTCCAGAGCGGAACACTGAAATAAAGGAAGTATTCCTTAATTCACACGTGAAAGCAGAGGGACCCATGGCATCCAGTGGCATGAAAAGACCTGAGCTGACCAGACACAGTGGGCCCCTTCTTTTATTCAGACGTGTCCCTGTTGAGCCTGCCCTGTGTCATAAGTGACTCCTGGTGCATCAGTGTCCACCAGTTGGAAGCAGTGACAAGGATGGATGGCTGGTGTTCTCCAGCCAGCCAGTTCATAGACTGTCTGGTGGATTCCTGCAGGCCCCGTACTGAGCCTGGACTGAAAGTATCCACTCGGACCATCTGTTATCTCTCTACGCTGAAAAATAGAACCTCTTCCACTTACCCCATTCGGTTCTTCTGCCTGACCTACAAATGCCCAGTTGGCCTTTACAGCAGTGCCACAGCACCAAGCGAGCTGCCACATCTCACACTCTAGGAGTTCTTGTCATTTTTTAAAAGAACCATTTCCAAGTGAAATCGTTATATGGTCTGTCCTGCGTGTGTCAGAGTTGGGTTTTTATGGAGGTTCGGAGCAGGCAACGTCATAAGTTGCTCTCAGATCCGTGTTCTGAGGCACCTTCTTGGTTATCTGTACTTCTGTAGCTGGCGTGACGCTGTCGTATGTACCACACATCTCCAAACATTAATAAAGGAATCAAAGAGGTTTTTGTACATGAGCAGTTCGCATCTTTTTGTAAAGTGAATCAGTGCTATACTCTGAACTTCATTGAAGTGTTTCCCCTACTGCAATTTCTCATGCACTGTTGAGTCTGCTTTGTTAAAGTTTAGTTAGTCCACAGAGTGCCACTTATTTTGATAATTTGAAGATGTTACGGTGGTAAAGTGTTGGACCACGTTTATCTTAAATACAAGCCTGTATTGTGGCCTAGTACAGATATAAATTGGTCAAATTATACGACTATTAACACATTGACCGCCACACTAGAAAAAAAGTTTTTTTCCCTGGGGCCACGATGTTTTATTACAAAAATAGAATAAAAACTCTGAAAACAAAATGATCCTTTCTAATTTAATGAAAAATTTGTTATTTTTTATTGTTTTCTGTGTGTGAGTTATATGCAACTTGAGAAATAGTTCATGTGGCTCCCAAGGTAAAGAGACATGTGAGCTACATATGCTTCATGAAGCTCTGGGCTCAAAACTAGTGTGAGTTAAATACAACTCACATGGCAGTTAATGTGTTAAGGCTGCAGGACTGAAGATGGAGTTTGCAGGTGGGTGGATTCTCTTAACAAGGTTGTTTTTCCTTCCTGTGAACTAGGCTGAGGGGTGGGGTAACTCAGGCTTGCTTCCTTTGGGCATAAGACCAGCAGCAATCTTTCTCCCTTCTATCTGCGCTCGGTGTGACAGGTCAGGAAAGATTGTCTCAGAGGCTGCTGCCTCTGGGAGCAAGATCTTGCCACCCTCCTTCCTTAGGATACATGTTTCCAGCCAGTTACCAGGTTAGGGTTGGAGCTCTTCTCTTTGCCCTGACGTGAATAGTTTTGAGACAAGGAGTGTAGGCCTGCGCCTTTGGGACCAATGTTCTGTCTCGCCTGAGACAGCCCTCCTTGTATTCAAATGGTAAACTGTCATCTGCTGTGAGATTGTGGTAGAAAGAAGCAAAGCCGACTTTGGCCTTCCTAGGGTTAGGCCACGTAGGCCTGCATGGCGTAAAGGCATCCTGGGAGCAATCGAGGCTGCTTCATTAGAGCGTTTCAATAGGATGCGGAGCCGGCTTAGATGCTACCAGTTCACCAGGGTCCTTTGCCCGAGTTCTCATCTGTGCACACATTGCCCCAGTGCTGGCTAGTGTAGGACAGGGTTCAGGTGGCTGGGATCCTATGTTACAGACGTGTTCTCTGAAAGTATTGTCACCATTTAAACAAATCTTAGGTAACGCTTTTCAAAGGAAGTTTGTCAGTACAAAGCCTTGAAGTCAGTGCAGGTTGGAGTAACAGTGTTTTCACTAGTCCTTCGCCTTAGGGCAGTATCATCACAAGTTAGGAGAGGCAGAGAGGAAGAATCTTATCTAAAGACACAACGGTTTTGAAAACAGCCTTTTAAAAAAGGAATAGTTGACATACGATAAGCATTTTATGCAATTCAGTAAGCTTTGACACGTACACCCATGAAACCATCACCACAGTCAAGACAGCGGACCTGCCTGCCAGTCCGAAAGCTTCCTGTGCCTCTGAGGTATTGCGTCCTGCCCATCCCCGGGCGGACGCTAATCTGCTTTCCGTTGCTCTAGTTTGGTGTGGGTTTTCTAGAATTTTAAATGAATGAAAGTGTACAGTTTGTACTTTTTGGGGGTTGGGAGTCCAGCCTGTTGCTCAGCATGGTGGGGGTGGTGCTGGGATTTGCTCTGGTTGCTCGTTCCAGCAGTGCGCTGCTCCGCATTGCCGAGCAGCCGTTGTATGGTTATCCCACAGCTGTTTATTCACCGGTACAAAGACATCTGCATTTTTAAGGGTTCTGAATATTACAGGTAAAATTTTTGTGCACTTGTGGGCTTTGTATGGGCATATGCTTATACATAACTTTTTAAAATTTTTCTATTGTATCTTTTTTTTTTTGTTGGTTTTTTTCGAGACAGAGTCTCACTCTGCTGTGCAGGCTGGAGTGCAGTGGCGTGATCATAGCTCGCTCTGCAGTGAGCCTCCAACTCCGGGGCTTAGGCAGTCCTCCTGCGTCAGCCTCCTGGGTAGCCGGGAATACAGACATGTGCCGCCACACCCGGCTGATTTTTTTTAAAATTTTTTGTAGAGACATGCTATTTTACCCAGGCTGGAATCGATCGGACCCCTGGGCTCAATCAATCCTCCCGCCTCAGCCTCCCAAAGTGCCAGAATTAAAGGTGTGAGCCACCACACCCAACGTACAGCGTTTTAATTACTGATTCTACGTTAAGGTGTATTTACCAGGGATTTATGACCAGGAGATAGGGCTGAGAAGTCCAGAGACTGACTCTACTCCAGAAGAATGTCATTCATATATTAAAGATTAGAAAGAATTGATAGTGTATTTGAAATAAGACTTAGATTTGGCTGCTGTTCTTTCCAGTGGAAAATCAGAGAAACATAAATCTGGAAAAAACATCTGGCTGGTGTAGAAAAATCTTTCATACTATTTTTAAAAACCTGGATATTTCAAAAGATCATTAAATAGAAAATGCCTTATGTATATTTCTGGTGATTTTATCATAGTAATAATATAGAGTCACTATTTTAGGGTCAAAAAGTTATTTCCAGATTATATAGTCTACCCCAAGCTGGGGTGAAATGGATACCCTAAAAAGGATGTAGTTTTTTTCTTTTTAAATTGTAAAATACCATGCGGAACCAGAAAACTACTACCTGAAGCAAATGTATGGCTTCATGAATTTTTTTTAAATCACGGGCTTGTTCTCTGTTTTTGTTTTGTTTTTTAAATCACAGGCTTGTTCTCTGACAAATTCTTAAAGGAAGAAAAACTTTAAAATAACCACCCAGGGTAGAAATAGAACCTTGTCAGTCACCTCAAGCCCCACAACTGCTGTATTTGAGTCACAACCTTCTGCTTTGCTCTAAAATAGCCATTATCTTAACTGTTTTTTTTTTTTTCTCAAATAACCATTTTTATTGTGGTATAAATACAAAGTAAAATGACCAAATCTTAATAAGGTTTGTCAAAATCTCATGTGTTCCGACAAGTATATACACCCACGGCCAACCCTGAATAAAGATACATGACATTTCTGTGACCCCAGAAAGAGAGCTTCTTTGCAGTCAGTACTCCTGTGCCCCACCCCCACAAAAGGTAAATGCTGGTGGCAGTCTGTTAACCGAGATTAAATTTGTCTCTTCTTTAACTTTATGTAAACAGATGTGTACAGTATGTACTTGCATCTGGCTGCTTTTGCTCCACGTAATTTGAGATCCATCCTTTTGTATGTTTCAGCGAGTTCATTGCTGAGTCCTATTCTGGTGTGTGAATATGCAAGTTTTTTTAATCCATTTCTCTGTTGAAGGACATAGAGAAATTTTCAGTTTTTGGCTATTATGAATAAAGCTGCTATAAACATTTGTGCACAGGTTTTGCATATAAATAACTTGTCAAATCAGGTAAAAACCTAGGAGTGTGATTGCTGGATCATAAGGTAAAACTATGTTTACATTTGTGAGAAGCTGCCGAGCTGTATTCTACTGCGGCTGTATCATTTTGCATTTCCACCAACAGTGAGAGCTCCTGTTGCCCCACGTCCTTGCTAGTGTTTGGGATTGTCAGCGTTTGGGATTGTAGCCAGTCTGAAAGATGGTATCTCGTCGTTTTCATTTGCAGTTCCCTAATGACATACGATGCTGAGGGTCTTCGCATGTTCATTTGCCTTCAATATCTTAAATATCTTTGGTGAGGTATCTGTTCAGGTTTTTCCTAATATTTTAATTAGGTTGATTCATTATGAGTTTTAAGAGGCTTTTTTGTATATTTTGGATACAAGTCCTTTATCAGGTATGTGTTTTGCAATTATTTTCTCACATCTCACAGTCTGGCTTTTCTTTGCATTCCCTTAGTAATGCCTTTTGAAGAGCAGATGTTTTCAATTTTAATAAATGTCAACTTAATTTTTTCATTCATGAATCATGCTTTGCACATTATATCTAAGGACTTATTGCCATAAATAAATAAATACACCTATTTACGTCTTCTGCTATTTCCTTCCTCAGTGTCTCATAGTTCTCCCTGTAGAGGTCTTTTACCTCCTTAGTTAAATATATTCCTAGATACTTTATTTTCTTTGTTGCTATTGTGAAGGGAATTGAATCTTTGATTTGGTTTTCTGTATGACTGCTGTTGGCGTATATGAAAGCCTCTGATTTGTGTGTATTGA
>RJWJ010048579.1:0-10557 GCA_004363605.1 Indri indri | reverse complement strand
CCAGGGGCAAAAGAGTGGATGGACTAACCTCTTTGTGTCCACTGGGATTTCAGATACTTTTGGTAGTGGACTTAAAAGAATGATTTTACCCATGTATTTCAGTAAAAGTAACTTGGTTTCATCCTTTTTTTCAGTTTTTGCTTTTGCATAAAATATTTTTCATGAACCATTATCTTTTATTAAAGTTTCTGTTTTATTCATTTTTTGGAATCCCTGAGTATCTTGGAATAGTTATTATTATTATTATTTCTTTTTACTTTTATCCTAAACAGTTGAACATACTCTGTACTGGTGACTTTGCTTTTCTCTTGATGTCTGACCTACTACTGTACTGAATCCAATACCCAAGAGAACATTTGACAGTCTGCTTGCATTTAATATGTTTAATGGAAATTTAATGTTCACACAATTGTTTTTGCCCTCCCAGTAGCACTGAATTATTCATGAATAACCTCAAATCTCTCTAAGTAAAACACAGTTCTTTTAATGAGCCAGCGCGAGAGCAGCGATCACAGTTCAGTCTGGGAGAGAGTCGCTGAGTTGACCAAATGCCACGGTGAGTGCTGCCTTGTCCTGGAGCACCGATTATCTTCCTCAAACTTGGCAAAATCAGAGAGTAGCTGAGCCACCACCCACCTTGCAATACTGTGCTTCTTATATTAAAATTCACACACGCACACATGCATGCACACACACACACAGACACTCCTCTTGGTAGAAGCACCCCTCTGCTCACACGTGTGAAAAGCCGTGAAGCTGGAGGGGCTGTGAGCCCTCCCTGAGGGGGTGTCAGAAGGGTATGTTGGGGGCACCTTGAGAAAACAGCTTTTTCACTCTCAGGTGTCTGCCTGCCTCCCGTGGAGTTAACCTTGCTCCCTGGACGTGGGAAAGAAACGTATCTTGGCTGTGATTTTGTGCAGAGAACGGGCACATCTGGATTTCGGCTCCTCACCTGATGGGGAGCCTGAGCCTGCTCTTGTATAAAACAGAGCACACTGATGATTACCAGACAGTACAGGTGCCAAGATTCCAGAAAATATTCCTGAATTCCCAGCCAGTGGCTCTTACACATGGAAGGTGCTCAATGAACAGCAGCTGTTGCTGTTTCTGTCCTTGTTATATGTGGACCCTTTAAAATAATGTTTGTACTAATGCCCTTTGTTGTATCTCAACAAATGTAACTGTAAGAGAAAAGGCAATGTTAGTTTTGATGGGAGGATCATACTAGACAATTCATTATTATTCTTTGTTTGAGTAGGGGTGAGACCAAAAGGATCTTTGTAGATTTTATTCTGGTATTCAAGTTTCTTTACTACTTCAATAATCTAATACCCATTGGCTGTGTCTCCAGTGTGCCATGTCCATGGCTTAGCTCTTGGCCACACTCAAGGTCCATTCATGTCCTGGGAGAAACCAGACAGGACTCGGGTACCCAAGAGTACAGCCCTGACGTCCGCTTCCCTCAGACTCAGACCCGCGTTTAATTCCTCTGTCAGGGGCTGGTGGTTTTCCCTACGAAGGAGCTCATGTCGGAACCTAGAAAAATACCAGAAGCCATGCGTGTCTACATTTGTGGGGTGAGTATTTCTTCATGCGATCCTGGATTGCAGAAAAGGAGCTTGCCCTTGAGCAGGAGATGTTTCAAAAAGGGAATCGAAATGAAAAGATGGGAAAAAATTGTTTAATATACTTGTTTTAAAATATTTCTGTGTTCCTTTGCAGTGTCAAAATGTTTGAAAAATAAACAAACAAGCGATCAGCCTGCACTTGTCATTCTGAGTAGACAGGAGTGACTGACCCATGTTGTTCCTTCCCAGTGGGACAGAGAGGATCGGGGACGAGGACGCAGAGACCCCAACAGCCATAGCCCAGGTGGGCAGTGCCACCTCGAACACCCGCCGTGGCTTCCTCGTTTTGTCAGCATCATGGGGGAAACGTGCCCCCGTAGATTCCTTGCACAGAGGGTGCAAACGGTCCTGCCTGTTGGTGAGAAACCACACCCAGGTGGCACGGCCAGGCGTCCTCTCTCTCTTCCACCTGATGGACTTTTATATAAGCAAGAGTTTGTGTACGGAATATCAGAACATGCCAACAACAGCATGCTATAGACTGTTAACCCTTAGTCAAGCAAGAAACAGATCAATATTAATAACTTGAAGGAAGCTCTTCCTGTTAGAGTTCATTTTCTTGCCAAAAAAAAAAAAAAAAGGATTGATCAATACTATTTTCAAAGGGTGTAAGGAATACTTTTTATGCCAGTATAAGGTTATACTCGTATGAGTGACATACCACACCTAATTTGGGGGAAGAAACCACAGGCACATCGAAGAGTCATTGTCATAAAGTAAATTTAAGCACATAGATGCATTTGTCCGCTTACTGTACATTCTCCTTGCACCATGAAACGTGGGCATCGCTGAGGTCTTAAGTGGGTTTGTTAGGTCTGGTGGAGGGTAAGCAGAGGGCAAGGAAGTGGCTGAGGGCGGAGAGAATTGCAGCTAGGAACCAAATTGAGGCTGGGAACTGTTCCCTGGTGGGAACAGAAGCAGTAAAAAGTTCCTAGTAACCTTAGCTGACCTAGAGCTCATTACCATCTAATTAGCATAACATAGTGGCGCCTCGTGAAGGATTCTGGGGAAGACGCATGCGCAGGAAGGGAAATCGGTACCTGCCCAACCTGCTGTGTAACCCCAACCTGTCAATCACCCCAAAGGCGGGAAACGGCAGCCAATCCTGCCAGGGGAGAGGCGGGACAAACCAGTGAGCGTACAAAAGGTAGCTGTGCTCAGCCTCCAGCGTCTTTCTCCACTCTTGGGGACTGACCTATTCTCCTCTCTCTGGAACGTGTTTTCATTTTGTGCAGTTTCCTTTATTTTCATTCTTTCTTGTATGTGATGCACTGTTTGTACAAAATTGCTCTGTGTCCGTGATCACTGTCATCGGCTCCATGGTTCCAGGGCTCACTGTGGACACTGGACCCGGGACCAGGGGCATCTGCACAGACAGACCTAACGGGTCAGCTTCCGGCTGCATTTGCACTGCAGGAATTAACCGTCTGAACAAGGCGGTCGGCAACATAAATACCTGGAGAGAGCCACGTGCTAATGGAAAAGCATTTATAAAATGTGATGGGAATAAGCCATCAACTTCCTCTTGGGGAGAATTTGGTCACTTTATGGCACAGGCAGTACGTGAATCGGATCCTGAAGGCGCAGCAGGGATTTGGCAGGTGAACATGAGCGGCTCTATGAGCAGGAGAAGCGTTGGGGAGTGACCGGGGGCAGTGCGGTGCCACCTCCCTGGGCCTCAGAGCCCGGGGTCTGGGCCAGCAGGGCTGGTGGCCAGGGACCTGCTCCGTGCACCTGGGCAGGAACAGAGCAACACAGCCCAGGACTGAATAAGAAACAAACGCCAGTGCATTGCAGAGCTAAACCTGAACAGCGTCTTCCTGCTGCACGGCCGAGGTGCTGGCTTGGCTGTAGAATCCGCATACAGGGGTCTCCTCTGAGATTCTCCGAACTGCTTTGCAGGTCTAAACATACCATGGGGGCTGTCAGGGCTTGCCGTGGACAGCCAACTCCATTCTGCTGCACAAAACCGGTAATTTGGAAAGATTACCGTCCCGGATGCTGTGGTTGACCCTACAAGGACGGCCTCCTGGCTAACGGAGAGAAAGAAAGAACAGTCAGCGCAGCAGACCCTGGCGGGCCTAGCGAGTGCGGGTGTGGGGCCCCGGAAGGGAAGTGGAGTGGGACGCTCAGTGGCGTAGCCTAGGACGGTGCCGCCCCCGAGGGCTGCGGCTCTTTCTTTTTGAACCGTTATTTTGAAACAAAAATGACATATTCTGTTTTGCCGTGTTAAGCACATTTAAATACCGTTTAGCAACTTGTCGGTAAAGACAACTTCGTCTGAACAGCTGGTTAGTCACGAAACAGATCTTGAAGGGCGCATGTCTCGCTTTGCTAAGGATTCCTGCAAACACAGGCGCGTGGACACATCCGAGTGTCCAGGCCAGACAGGGGCGAGTACAGACCTGGGAACCCAACTTGATGGCACTTTCTACTGGGATCGTGTACTCCGTGCTGTGAATTCAGCACTTGCCATTTTAAATTCCTCATCGTGGCTGCTTAGTCATAAAATAGAGGCTTTCCTGACCCCATCCACGTGCCAACCACGTGGTCCTGGGGACCTGTTGGCTTTCACGGTTGTGAGCTGACCCCAGAACAGGGCTCCCCAGGAGATGTTAGCAGGAGAGGCCAGTGGTACCTGTGGGTTTAGGATGCGCTTACCCTCTTAAACACAGTACTCTGCCCTTCTAACTAAAGGGAAATTAGTTGTCATATTTCAAAGTCTCAATCTGAAAAGGAAATACACAGTTTAGTCCCAGAACTGAAATATTAAGACATGTGGTCAGATAAACACATTAATTTCTACGGAGTCTCTGTTTCAGCCAAGGCCACGGCTCTGTCCTTCCTTGGTGACGTTTAAGTAACTTCATGGAAGCATCTGCCTTTGATGCGTGTAGTTAAATCAGAAAACCCCAGGTTCGTGGAGTGCAGGATGTGATGTCAGGGTGCCTCTGTTCATTTAATCCTCCACAGGGTTGAGAATGAATGAATGATTCAACCACATCTGTCCATTTTAATTCGAGGCTTTGGAAGCACATAAACCATGGACTTAAGCAGGAAAAGGACATTTGAGTGAAATATCTCAACAAAAGGAAGCCCCAAACGAAAGGATGGTAAATAGTACAGTTTGTCAGGACGGAGGATACTAGGATGTTTGTTAAATACTTTATATGGATGAAACTAGCTGTGATGTTCAGACAGGGAGGTTTGGGGAAAACAGTTTCTAGGAAATTAAACTTGTATTCAAGAGACTTCATTCAAAACATAAAGCAAAGTTTATAGCTTCTACCTTAGGAGATTAAATAATAGAAGGAGAGTCCAGTTACAGTAAAATGTTGCCACTACCACTGTGCACACAACTGCTTCTGCCGCTGTTATCACACCTAAAATTCACACGTATTGTGTGTTTTATTATTACGTGTCAGGTGCGGTGCTGAGGACTTTGTGTGAGATGATGATGCTATGAGGTAGAGAATATTATCCTCATTTTACAGATGAAAAAAATGAAACCAGGAGGTGTAAGCTGACTGCCACGAGCATCCGATTTCTAAGTCTGTAGAGGAAATGTCGGGAGCCAAGTCTGACTGCAACACTCTGTCATTCCGACTTTCCGGCAGAAGTATCCCCTGGCTTCCTCCCACAGCCAAATTCTAAACAAAACCAAACAATCAGATGCGTAACAAGCCGCCTTGTGCATTCCGGCGTGGCTGGCCTCATCGGCGACGGACGCATCTGCGCCTGAGCTAAGCGCGCTGTCGGGTGGAAGCTCTTGGCCTGCGACACATGGAACTGACTCAAATCCGCCCTGTTTGCCCATAAAACTGGGAGCCGCGGTGCCTTCAGGGGAACATGTGTGTAACCGCAGCTAACAAGTGAGAATTTATCTGATTCATAAAACTGGCACCTGCAGCCTTGGTAGCCTGGCCAATGTTGCACAAACGTTTGCAAAACTGTAATATTCACGCGGCTCCAAAGCACGCTGGTGGGCGGAAGCCCTGTTTCCTGCACGGCCCTCCTGGGGCCCGTCAGCAAGTTGCTCCGTCTCCCGGGCACCACACGGGCAGAGAGATGCGGGACAGGCAGGCACGGAAAGGCCAGGCCGGGGACTATGGGGACGCCAAGGGCTGCTGGGCCAAGTGCCGAGGGGACAGGCAGCCTGGCGCCTCCCAGAGAGGAAGAAGGAATTTAGGTGGCATCCTCAGCCCCAGCCCGGACCTGGCTGGACTGGCGGAGGTTTGACTCTTCCTCAGTTTGACTGTCGCCTTGGGAGCATTTCAGCAAAGCAGGATGCATCGGCTGCCAATGAAGTCCACGGACCAATTCCATTAAGTGTTCACAGTGAACATTTGGCTGCTTCTCAAACGTTCTTTTCAGAAGATGAGCAGGTGCAGGTGACCCCACCCTCGAGGGCTTCTGTGCTGCCCCAACCTCCAGCTGTGCCCCCTGCATTTACCCAGTCCCCGGGTCACCCGTTTTAGGCCCAGTCCTGCAGTCCATCCTCTGGGCATGTGTCGAGCCCCTCTGAGCAAACACAGCAGGGCGGAGTCACTGTCCCTGCACCTACCCGCTGCCACGGGGCGTCCTCCTCACGCAGGGCCTGGCCGGGCAGGGACGCTCCTCAGAAACATCCCTCCTAGGAAAGCTCCTCTTTTTACATGTGCAGATGAAACCACTGTAACTGCAGGCAGATATGCAAAGCTAAATCGTTTTGGAAATCATGAGATGTGTTTAGAAATTACGAGGTGGCTGGTAACGCCAACAAAAAAGAGGAGAGATAGAGATAATGCCGTCAACAGCAAACACCTCCACTCCCAACAGAAGTGAAGATTGTTAATATTATCTCACATTTGCTTTATCGTTTTAATAAAGCAAATAAAAAATTTCAAAGTTCGATTCTTCCAGATAGTGGTAGCCCACCTCACCGTCACCCTCAAAACAAGGAAAATTCTCTCCAATCTCTGATCACATGTAAGGCAAGGATGCTACTCTCCCAATTATCTACCAATCTATCATTGTCTCGTCTGTCTACACAACTATCTAACATCTACTTACCTATCAATCATGTATCTCATATCCATCTGTCATCTATTTAGCATTTATCTATATATTATCTATCGTCTGTCTAATATGTATCTGCCATATACTGGATATTTTTCTATCACCATATACCTATCATCCATCTAAATATCTCTCATCTACCTATAATCTATTTATCTATCCATCTATCATCTATCATCTGTCTATATATCTATCGCCTGTTCATCATTTATCATTTATCTATTGTTTATGTCTCTATTCACATATCTATCATCTGTCCCTATGTCTGTCTATATATCTATCATCTACTCTCCTACCTACCTGTCTGTAGACCGTCACTCATATTTATTGGCTGTATTGAGATAACTTGGACCAGAGAACAAAACTGATTTGGTTACTAACATGTTCATGCAGTTCCTGCCTTCACTGTCCACACAGATGAGAGCTACTCAGTAAACATTTGTGGATGGAGCCTTGAGGGTGGGCGGGTAACTGGAATTCACATGAAGCGGATAACATATGGCGCCAGAGTCATTTTATGAGATAACTGAATCAGAGAGGTCTCAGGAATGGTACTTACAGATAGACCACGGAGGAATACGATTCCACAGGATTGGATTCTGATGGAGAGAGGGCCAGGGTCCTGTGCCTGCTTTCTGTCTTATCTCAAACAGCTTTGCGCTGCTGCTGCGTCCCTCTGTTCCAAGTGGAAATCTCTCCACCATGAGCCGTCTGCTTATCTCCTGCACCTCAAAGAAGGCTGAACGGTTTGCTAACCTTTCTGGGGAGTGAGGAAGGAGTCAGTGTCCGCCCTGCTGCCCTCTCCAGTAGACATCCCATTTCTACAACACCAGCTTGAAAATAAAGCCAGCGTTATATATTCCGGGCGTTGCCCATGCCTTGGTTGCATGGCGATGGCCACCTACGTACAGGCTCACTGGAATCTTTGGCTTGTGTATTGTGGGACGTCGTATGCTCTTGGGTTTACAACCGATTCCATACTTTCAAATGCTCTGGTGTTTCAGGTTTGGTGTTGCTGAACAGAACAGGAGGTTTTTCTCTCTGCTGCTTCTCCCAGGGCTGGGTCAGGGTTAGGTTACACAGGGTATGGGGAGATAGTTCTGCTCAGGGTTAGTGCATTTCATTGAGTATTTTGACTGTGCGAAGATTTGAATTATCCTATTAAATTCTTACAGTGATAAGTACTACAAGGAATTCCATTTTACCTATAAAGAAATGAAACGAAGGATTGAAGATGCATAATATTAATAATTTCAAGATGTACAACAGTTTGACCATGGACTGGGTCCAGATCTGCCCCATGGGACACCTACGGCTTCACCCCACCTTACTCCAGGAGCACAGTCGCCATCGGGACCGCGGAGCCTCCCAAATCAGCTGCCTCGTGCTGTCTCACCTGGCCCAGAGGTTTCCCATTTCCTGGCCGTGACACGGGCAAAGACATGACATTTCCTAGCAGAGAAAGACCTAGTTGTGGTCTTTGTTTCATAAACGAGGGTCCACTATTGAAGACTTGAATTAAGCCGAAGGTTAGAAGATTGGGCCGTGCGATGGGTACAGGTGCACCTTTTTTTATCATGCTTCACTCTACGGCTTCACAGACACCGCAGTCTTTACAAAGTGAGGCTCTGTGGCAGCCCCGCGTGGGGCCAGCATATCCGACAGCACGCACTCCCCTTGTGTTTCTGTGTCCCGTTCTGACGATTCCTGCAATATTCCAACCTTTTTCACTATCGTTGTACTGTTACGGCGACCTGTGACCACTGATCTTTGATGTTACTATTGTGATTGTTTAGGGGCCATGGGCCATGAACTGTGCCCATATATTAATAATACCACTAACTTGATCGATAAATGTCATGTCTGTTCTGACCCTCTACCAACCACTGTTCCCCGGGCTCTCTCCCTCCCCTAAGCTCTCTCTATTCTTTAAGAAAAACAGCAATATTGACATTAGGATGATTAATAACCCTACAATGGCCTCTAAATGTTCAGGTAAAAGGAACAGTCTCACCTCGATTGGTGAGGAAGGCATGTTGCAAACCAGGACAGCCAAGAGCGAGGCCCCTTGTGGCAAACAGTCAGCCGAGCTGTGGATGCAAAGGAAAAGTTCTTGGAGGAGATTAAAACCTTTCTGACTCCTCTTCTGCACTCAGCATTTGCGTTGTTCAGTGAACAAGACGTGACGCTTGGCTTTTTGAAGAGACCAATTCTCCATCTTCAGTGCAACTGTTGTTCCTGATAGTGCAAGGAGATCGATTTGACTTATAAAGACATCAAGTCCAAACGTGGTAATTATGTAACAACCTTCTCTAATTTTGGAAGTTCACTGAACGACAAACAGCATCAGCTTCATGAAAAGAAATACTGTTGGAATCAGCAGCTCCCTTCTCATTGTTTAAGAAATATGCCAACTGTAATAAAAGCGTATCAGTCTACACCATATAACGCTGTTAAAGGAAAAACAGAACGTTCTGGCACTTGTTAAGGTGGCACAGAAGGCTTCATTCAGGGCTACTGCAATGGGGAGGGAGACTGAACTCAGGTCCACACACAAGGGCAGCAAGTGGGGCTCGTGGCCGTCAGCCCAGCCCGGCATCTGCTTCTAGAGCCCACCCAATTCCTCCCCGGTGTGCACGGGGCCCCTCCGGCAACCGCTGGTCAAGACGCTCTTGTCTGTGCTTTCAGCCCGCAAGAGCTCGCTGCTTCAGGGGCTGCTGTGATTCAGTGGGGCCACCAGAGTGACCCAGAGCAACCTCAGTTATGTCTGCAAAGACCCTTTGCCATGTAAGACCACACATGTGCAGGTGGCAGGGACTGGGGTAACATCCTTCGGCTACCCGACTGACCACACCCTGCAGTACTGGGTCACCTCACACCGCCCTACGCACATCTCAGGAACAGAGTCTGTGATTGGACCACGACAGAGAAACCCTCGTGTCCCTGTGATCTGTGACAACCGGAATAGTTGGTGTGTGTTTGGGCAGATTCTGCACGGGGCATTGTCCATACGTCCACACCAAGGTCCGTAAAGACATGGTGGAAAAATTTCGTGCCTTGTGGGAATCTTTGGAAAGAATTGAGGAGATGCAGATTGAGGTAGAAAAAAAATTATGGAGCACTCCATCTGATTAAAAATGAATGTGCTGTGAGGGAACTCGTTTTTCCAGGAACTGGTCTCTGGCCTTGTTAAATCCGGAAGGTGCAAGCCCTGTGCTCTCTGTCAACAGCGGTGGGTGTCTCTGCCGCTCAGCGTGGGCAAAACAAGGTGGCAGAGGGCAGTGCTGTGGATGTCAGGGGGCACCTTGCTTTGCATCCAGATGAATTTCTATGAAAAGAAGAAAAGGTCATGTTCATTTACCAAAACTGGTTTTTTTTAATAGGAAAAGTAAAAATAAACTTATGTTTTCATTAGCATCCATCTTAAATGTCAGATGCCTCAAAAATCATTCGCTGATAAGAATACACTAATGATGCATGATAACTTAATACACTCTAAAAAATCAGGATAAAGAGCTTTGACGAGTGATGTTCCTAAAGGCTTTGGATCCTGCTTTTATTATATTTGCCAAATATCTAGAATGAGAAGTTTGAGGCTGGGCGTGATGGCTCACACCTGTAATCCCAGCACTCTGGGAGGCTGAGGTGGGAGGATCGTTTGAACTCAGGAGTTCGAGACCAGCCTGAGCAAGAGCAAGACCCTGTCTCTATCAAAAATAGAAAGAAATTGGTTGGACAACTAAAAATATATAGAAAAAATTAGCTGGGCATGGTGGCCCATGCTTGTAGTCCCAGCTACTCAGGAGGCTGAGGCAGGAGGATCACTTGAGCCCAGGAGTTTGAGGTTGCTGTGAGCTAGGCTGATGCCACC
>RJWJ010048578.1:0-10531 GCA_004363605.1 Indri indri | reverse complement strand
CCCGGCCTTTTCTTTCTTAAAGTTGAGAATTTCTACCTTTTCACTTAAAGGAAGCACTTTATGGCTTCTCTTTGGAGTATCCAAATTACTAACATCAGTACTCTTGTGCTTTGGGCCATTATTAAGTAAATTAAGGGTGACCTGAACACAAGCACTGCGATACTGATATCACGACAGTCCATCTGATAACCAAGACCACTACTAAGTGACTAACAGGTGGGTAGCGTTTATAGCGTGGAGCCACTGAACAAAGCAATAAAGCAATGATTCATTTCACAGGCAGGACAGCACTTATAAATTGTTTATTTCTGGAATTTTCCACTTAATTTTTTTGGACCACCATTGATTACAGGTAACTGAAACCATGGAAAGCAAAGCCACAGATAAGGGGGGGACCACTCTATTTACAGTTCCTGTCCTTACGCCCCAGCAAGGACCCTTCGCCTGGCTGCAGCAGGTGGTTCCAGTCTCCAGCTTTTCTGGTACATCCAGGGCCAGCTGCACAGTCCAGTGCCATCTCTGGAGGACTAAGTCCCAGCTCCATCGGGCCCTCCTCTGAGCTTCACCCTCTCTCCTTTTTCCCTCTACCCTCTACCACGTGCCAAAAGGAAACAGCTACAGGTTATCAGGCTGATCATGGTTTAATTACTGATGGGCTCTAGAAGGACTAAAAAATCTCGTCACTATAACCAAGTGCTGCTGCCAGGTGAAGGGCCCTTGCTGGCAACGCTGACAGCACCGAGCAAACAGGAAGGAGCAAGTCCCTCACTTCTCCCCTGCCCTCCGGCCTCCTCTAGCACGACGACACAGCTTGCTTGAGAGGCAGCTGCGAAAGGAGAAAATGGGCTTGAAGCATATCAGCCTCAGCAGCGCAGAGCATATAAAAGGGTGAATTGGAGCTAAGAGACGATAGTTAATAACTTAGTGTTCCTGAGCATTCTAACGACCAAAGTTAAAACTATAATACATTCAAAGAGTTATTTTATGAAGTTAATTTTTATGAGCATGGCTAGGGAAGGAAGACTATCATCTGCTGATGACTTTGTGCTAAGAACTTGTATATTTATTATCTCAAATGTAAAACAACCTTGAGGGAAAGGTGTTCCAGAATCCCCATCTTTGTAAATAAGGAATGTAAGTAGAAAAGTTAAATTATTTGACCAAGTTGGCCAGCTAACAAGATGGGCGTGAATCAAAAGCAAGCAAGCTTTCAGACACATAAGTGTAAGATACAATCAAGTCTGACTTCAAAATCCATGGTCTTTCCACTGTACCCCACTGCCTCGACAAACCCCACGGTTTGGTTTATAAGGAGATAAACCAAACATGAGACATTCTAAGGGTGCCAAACAATGGCTTTTAATAAAGAAAGGTGTCAGCAGCAAGGGCCTTGTGTCAACAACTTGCAAATGGTCCCTAAGCAGACAATTGTTAACCCCGGCTGTAGATCTGCCTTGCAGGGCTGTGCATGATGTGCACTGCACAGCCGTATTTGGTGGCCTTACGGGGCTGTGCATCAAATTCACCCAAGAAACCTTAAAAATACCCATCTCCCAGGCCCCATTTCTGGAGACTATGGTCCAGCAGGTCCCATGAATGATTACAGAGCATGGGCAAGCTTCAGAAGCCTTGGAAACGTACCTGGAGGAGTCACTTGAATTTTCTGGTCATCCAACTCCTCTTCCTGTGGCACCAAAGCCACAAAACAAGGGGGGATGTTCTTGCGGGGTGTATATCTGCACACTGCTAGGACCTCCTTCTCCAGACACTTGATGAGTAGAGCACTGAACAGGGTTGAGCTCCCTAGAAAACAAATGTCCCAGCAGCCTACATCCCAAAGAGGTCTCCTCCTTTCTTCCCTCTTAGCCCTATAATTTCTCTTCCATTTTCTTTTTTCTTAAGGGGAGAGTGTGAACGCAGTCCCCCACTACCACACATCATGCAGTCGAGCTTCCACCGTTGGGGAAATTGCAGGGGTCGGCACATCTGGAGTGCAATGGATAAGCTCGCCTGGGAAAACCACCTTCGTGATCATGGTATGTCTTTCATTTTTTTTAAAGGGTTTATGAAGCCTCCACAGGTGAGGGGTGAGAAACCCAGAGCTGAGGGGAAAGTGGGGGCAGTAGCAGTGTAGAAAGAAGAGAAAGGACAGGAATGAGAGGTTTGGAAGCCTCATATACTCCATTTACAATGTGGACTACTAACGTCAGTTCACTTTTACGGACATTAGGGTAAACACGTGAGCTCCAGCTGTTAATGAAGACCAAGCAAGTCAAATCTGGGGGCGCTCATGAGCTGCAGTACAGAAGGCAGGTCTGGGCAGCACAAATAAACGCAAGAGCGGAGTTCACGTCGTCTTTAGTTGACAACACTGGAGAAAAAGCTGTGAGTTTGTTTGGTTTTTGTATTTTGTTCTCTATCTGATGCGTCAAAGAAAGAAGTATATAGGAAATAAGGATTCCTCTCACCCCCCGCCACCAGTTTCTCCTGAGAAAAGGAAGTGTTTAAATGCTAAATTCCATAGTCCTTCCCGGATATTCACAATGCGTATCAGTATATTAAAGGTCCTAAAGAAATCTGTTTAACTTTTGTTTAGTTCCACATTTCCAAAATTTGAGCAGGAAACACTTTAAAAATACTCCATTATGACAGGCGTGGTGGTTCACGCCTGTAATCCCAACATTTAGGGAGGCTGAAGTGGGAAGATCACTTGAGGCCAGGAGTTCGAGACCAGCCTGGGCAAGACAGACCTTGCCTGTACAAAAAATAAAAATTAGCCAGGCATGGTGGCACATGTCTGTAGTCCCAACTACTCAGGAGGCTGAGCTCAGGAGTTCAAGGCTGTGGTGAGCTATGATCGCACCACTGTACTCCAGCCTGGGCAACAGAGTGAGACCCTGTCTCAAAAAAAAAAAAAAAAAAACCCTATTACCATCTGTACAGTGTCTAAGCAACACCCATTTGGGAAATGCTGCCCACAAACAGGGTTCTGTGTTAGTCATCCATTCATCCTCGGTCTGTGCCACTCACCGTTCACCAGGGACTCCTCAGGGTACACGAACAGGGAGGGCCTCAGGTAGTGGTGCGTCTTCAGCATTACTAAGGGCTTGAAACCAATGAGAATCAAACCTGGCTCATCAAACCGTTTCAGCTCTTCTGTTTCCTCCTTCTCTAGCACAATCTGACGACTCCCATAGATCTAAGGAGGGAAACAGTGAGGAATACAGAAGAGAAACTATGCAAAACGGCCGCTGCATGACTCTAGCAGGTTAAAAGCAGATCCGGAGCAGGAAGAGGGCCCAGCAGGGCATCCTCCTCCTATAACAGGGAATTAACATTTACTGAATGACGTCATCTACTTTTTCTTCTGTAACAATCCTAGGAGGTAGGTGTTAAAACTTTTAAAGATGAGTGAACTGAGGCTCAGTTGTTGGGTAAATTGCTCCAGGTTGTACAAATGAATTGGGCTTTAAACCCAGATCTTTCTGGTGCCAAAGGCCATGCTCTTCAGGTATTTATTCCTTCTCTCATTTAACACGTACTAAGCTCCCAGCACTATTCCTGACACACAAAGGATGCTTAAACCATACCTATTTCTTGAATGAGAGGACCTATGTCAGGTACCGTGCTAGGTGGCAGGGTGGGAAGCAGACACAACACACATATATAAGTATTACTTCCAGATTAATATTTGCATTTTGATCCTGGATATGTGATAACAGCACTTAGTAGCACAAATTTGTGTTTTATGAACAAAAAAAAGAGCCCTCGACATTTTTTTCAGGCATAATGGACATAAAACAAAACTCAGTAACCAGAAGAACTATTGCCTATGAATAAACCAATATGAAAAACTAGTTACTTCCAAAATGGAAGAGGAAATTTCTTTTCTTCTTCTTCACAAAGTAGGGCAAAATACTCTGGCTTGAAATTTGTGCTCCAAAAATCATCTCATGGGTTGAATCAAAATAATATTTTAGTCATCCTTCTAGGTCCTGAGCTTATATAAAACCTCAGATTCTCTCCCACATTTTGCATAATTAAAAAGGATGATTCATTCCATTTTAATTTTCAATGTCAAATCCCTTTTGAGATGTAACAAGGGTGAGAGGACAAGGAAAGATAATGTTCTGCATTCTAAGTCTGTCTTTCAGGTTCAGAAAAATAGATGTGTGTCACTCCAAAGCAAAGGAAAAAATTTTGTTAATTTAACAAAAAGAAATTCTCTCCCTAAAAAAAACAGGCCACAGGGTGGGCACAGTGGCTCATGCCTGTAATCCTAGCACTTTGGGAGGCCAAGGCAGGTGGATCACTTGAGCCCAAGAGTTCAAGGCTGCAGTGAGCTCTGAAGATACCACTGCACTCTAGCCTAGGCAACAGAGGGAGACCCTGTCTCAAAAAAAGCAAGCAAGAAAGAAAGAAATAAAAAGGTCACAAAACAAGTCTCAATACATGTAAAAAGACTGAAATCATACAAAGTATGTTCTTTAACCACGATGGAACTATGTTCACACTTAGCTCTTCATCTCCCTAATCAACTACGAAGCATTTTCTGCTATTGTACCTGAGTAAGCAATTAAACGTTTAGACATAGAGCAGTGTGTGCTGAGTGATCAAGGGCTGAAGTTTTTACTAACATTTGTTTCAAACACTGGCCCTGTTTAACGTCCTAGCTCTCAAGATATCACTCATCCAGACACCACAGTTCCAAAAAGACTGTGTTTTAACAGCTTGGAAAGAAAGATGCACACATCAAAGTTATTTAACTGATTAACCTGGTCAATGTCTCCCCTCACTGTTAACTCTTCAATAGCAGAAAATTCAGTAAGAAGGCATATCTACCTACCTGAGACCTCTTGGTGTCGCTAGGCAGAAGCAAACTGCCTGTATTTACATTAAATGTCCGGGTCTTGGTTTTCACTGGTTCGTTTGTTTCCCGATAGAGCCTTATTGGAGCAGGCTTGACGGCCTTCTGGACCAGATTATAGACGCCCAAAGTGAGTGCTATGTCTTTGTTGAGCTTAAGCTTTAACCTGAGGGAGGGAAAATGAAAAAGCATTGACTGAAAGACTATACTTTCCTATCTAAAATTCCTTTGTGGCACCCAAGCTTCAATTTGTTTTATTCTCTCCAATAATCCTAAGCAAGCTCTTAGAATATAAATATAACGTGTGTTAATAATATAACAGAATTTGCCGTAATACCACCACAGAGTCTAAACCACAAATATTAGTTTCGGGATATATTAACTACTAAAAATAATGATATAGAATGTACTACAACCTGAGCATCCCTTATCCAAAATGCTTGGGAACAGAAGTGTTTTGGAGTTCTGATTTTTTTTTGGATTTTGGAATATTTGCAATATACGGGACTTACCAGTTGAGCATCCCTAATCTGAAAATTTGCAGTTCAGAATGCTCCAATGAGCATTTCCTTTGAGCATCATGTCAGCACTGAAAAAGTTTTGGATTTCTGAGCATTTTGGATTTCAGATTTTCAGATTAGAGAGGCGCAACCTGTATAATAAAAATAATGCGGCCGGGCGCGGTGGCTCACGCCTGTAATCCTAGCACTCTGGTAGGCTGAGGCGGGCGGATTGTTTGAGCTCAGGAGTTCGAGACCAGCCTGAGCAAGAGCAAGACCCCGTCTCTACTAAAAATAGAAAGAAATTAATCAGACAACTAAAAATATATAGAAAAAATTAGCCGGGCATGGTGGCGCATGCCTGTAGTCCCAGCTACTCGGGAGGCTGAGGCAGGAGGATCGCTTGAGCCCAGGAGTTTGACGTTGCTGTGAGCTAGGCTGATGCCACGGCACTCACTCTAGCCCAGGCAAAAGAGTGAGACTCTGTCTCAAAAAAAAAAAACAAAACTGTACTAGTTAATGTCCTAGGCCATCACACTCACTCACCACTCACTCACCCAGAACAACTTCCAGACCTGCAGGCTCCATTCATGGTTAGTGCCCTATTCAGGTGTACCTTTTTTTTTTTTATCTCTTATACCATATTTTTATTGTACCTTTTCTATGTTTAGACATGTTTAGATACACAAATACTTACCATTGTGTTACAACTGCCTACAATATTCAGTATGGTACCATGTTGTGCAGGTTTGTAGCCTGGGAACAACTGGCTATACCATATAGCCCAGGTGTATAATAGGCTACACCTAGGTTTGTGAGCACACTCTATGCTGTCTGTACTGTGAAACTGCCTAACAGTGAGTTTCTCAGAACATATCCCCATTGTTAAGCAACACATGACTGTATAAGAGAGCACAGCTGAGGATACTGTTAGACGACAACTGGTTATACCAAGGAAATGGAGGGCTGTGTTATTTTGGAGAAATACCAGCTCTTGCCAGAGAAAGAGAAGTCAATACCTTGTGCTATCCTGAAATAAAGCAAGTGTTTTAGAGGAACACAGTGAGGCAGTAGCACAGTCCAGAGTTAAGTAGCCAGGGAGGTCAAAGCAATGCATTGCTTATGATTTGTTAAGGGACTTGTGCACATCTAACCCAGGCTTAGTGCACACCTGTAGAGCACTCTCTTCCTGGACTCCTTGGCGCGAACCTTCCTCAACAGGTCTTCTAGCTTGCTTGATTCCTCAAAGTGAATCCCAAGGTCCTCATCCTCTGCAATGCTGATGATATCTCTGTAGAACAAGGATATGTCAAAGCCCCCATCTTTCTTCAGGTGCATCAAGTCAAGGAAGATACCTGGTACAAGGATAAACAAAAGTGAGGGCAAAAAAACAATTTTCAGCAACTGAGAAGTTTTTCCAGTTAAACTCAAATATGCCTTTAAAAGTTCCCAAAAAACTAGACTGATTATTAACACTTTCAGGACTTAGAAAAAATGGCTAAGGAAATAATGAACTGCTATAATGACTTCAGACAACTTATTCAAATAACCATCATTCATGGTAACATTAAAGTCAAGACAACCTTGTTCTGGTAGAGTTTCTTGGACAGCTAATGGCATGGCCATTTGCAGTGTTAATGTTATACAGGTGTCTTCCACTTGCTTCACTTTATTTTCTTATTTTACTCTGGTGAAATGCAAATGCTTGACATCAGCTATAAAGAAAGCAATAAAATTGTGCCAGGTGTGGTGGTGCGTGCCTGTAGTCCCAGCTACTTGGGAGGCCAAGGTGGGAGGATCCCTTAAGCCTGCGGTCCCCAACCCCCAGGGCCGCAGACCAGTACCAGTCCATGGCCTGTAAGGAAGCACTCCCCATTGCTGCCATCACTGCATAAGCTCCGCCTCCTGTCAGATCACTGGTGGCATTAGAGTCTCACAGGACTGCAAGCCCTACTGTGAACTGCGCATGCGAGGGATCTAGGTTGCATGCTCCTTATGAGAACCTAATGCCTGATGATCTGAGGTGGAGTTGAGGCAGTGATGTTAGCACTGGGAGCAGCTGCAAATACAGATTATTATTAGCAGAGAGGTTTGACTGCACAATAAATGTAATGGGCTTGAATCATCCCCAAACCATCCCCCCGCTGACCCACAGTCCATGGAAAAATTATCTTCCATGAAACCAGTCCCTGGTGCCAGAATGGTTGGGGACCACTGCCTTAAGCCCAGGAGATCGAGGCTGCAGTGAGCTATGATCATGTCACTGCACTCCAGCCTAGGTGACAGAGGGAAAAGACCCTGTCTCAAATAAAATAAATAAATAAAATAAAAATAAATAAAAGAACAGGGAAAATGCCCACCTGTATCACGGAGATCGCCAGCTTTGGTCCTGGCCCGGCTGGCTTTGGCACTGTCATTGCCATGGGGATTGTCTTCATTGGTGAACAGCATGATCCTCTTGTGACTCATCTTGAACTGGACATCACTAAAGAGGTTGGCACAGACCCACAGCACTTCACTTAGTGAATAGTCAGATCCATGGCCTATCAGGTCTTGGAAATGCTTTTTTCCCTGCTGCCCCTTAAATTGGTCAAGTTCTAGAATTCGTTTAGCACCTGATCAGAGGCAGGGAGTCAAATGGGCAGAAAAATAAAAGAGTGTCAGCGGCTGCTTTTACTACAAGGCTAACAGAAGAACTAGGGTCCCTTTCTCACCCCAGAGCTATTTAACTCCTATAGCAGAAGTCCACATCCCAGCAAGTACACCTTTTGCAGGACACATACTCCTAGGCAAGATGTAACCTGCTTCCTCCTCCACAGCCCTCTTTGTTCAGGGTATTGACATTCTCACAAGTAAGGAAAAAGATGATCTTAGAATATTACTGACCTGGATTATCCAACTCCTGTAAGACGTAAATATTTTTAAAATTCACTGAATTTTTGTCTTTCTTGGTACCATAGAACACCACTGCCAAGAGATCTCGATCACTGCTTATGATCTTATTGATGTACACACTTTGGATACACTGAAAAAATTAAAATTCAATTGTTACTAACCATTAAACTTAAGTTCCGTAAGTGCCTGACACATAGTAGGTGCTCAATATATACTTGCTGAATGGCACTAAAGAAGACATGATCCCTACCTTCAGGAGTAATGAATCAGTGAGAATGATGGGCGTAAATATCAAGTTATAACAAAAAGCAGAATGTGGCAGGTATTTAATAGAAGCATAAGCAGTCCCTGCCATAAGAAGTAAGAGGATTAGCCGGGGCAGTGGCTCACACAGGCAATCCCAGCACTTTGGCTGGGGCCGGGGGATTGCTTGAGGACAGGAGTTTGAGGCTATGATTGGGCCACTGTACTTCAGCCTGGGTGACAGAGTGAGACCCTATCTCAAAAAAAAAAAAAAAAAAAAAAAGAGAGAAAGAAAGAAAAAAAGAAATCAGAAAATTAAAAACATGTGTATTCTCAGAAAGGAAACTGCTATGGGGGGAAAAGAGCCTAGCACTAGTATCAGAAAACCTGGAGCTGAGTCCCACTGATGTCACTCACTTAATTGGCTGATTTTGAACAGGGCACTTGATCTCATCCTCAAGTATCCTGATACCAAAAAACGGAGTTTATATATACAGTCAGCCCTCCATATCCGTGAGTTGCCAATCTGTGGATTCAACCAACCATGAATTAAAAACATTCAGGAAAAACAAAAAAATTCCATGAAGTTCCAAAAAGCAAAACTTGAATTTGCCACAAGCCAAGTATGATGTTGAACCCATTCGAGTGAAGTGGTGCGTAGGCATTGTATTAGGTATTATAAGTAATCTACAGATAATTTAAAGTATACAGGAGGATGTGTGTAGGTTATATGCAAATTCTACACCATTTTATTTAAGGGACCTGAGCATCCTCAGATTTTGGTATCCATGGGAGGTCCTCTAATCCACCCTGAATAAAATAATTACAAGGTTTTAGTGAATGATAAGTATATGTGACCTAAAAATAAGTCAGTAACTACTAACAGCATCCTTGAAATAAAATTGCTTAATTACACGATTAAAGACATCAGTATTCCAATCCCAGGAAAGGTCTATCCCCCATATAAACTAATGTCAGTATCTAGTAAATCGGGTCTCATAAGAGTAGGTCCATGCTGGGGGCCCATTTAATTCTGGGACACTGAGAAAATTTAGTTTCCAAACCTGTGAAGCTGAGGAATAAACCAAGCATGGTGACCCCCTCCGTGTCCTGCCTCAGCCTCTCTAACTGGCCTTCTGCCACAGGGATTCTCTCCTTAAACGCAGAACTCATACTATGGCTAGTCAGCAACAATAAGCCACATGGCAAGTAGTCATTTCTACAAATATTTTAGTCTCATCTTTGAGCAGTCTACCAACTTTTACAAGAATTTTGGTGAGGGATCCTTTTAGGTTCTAAGAATTAAAAACACAAAAATAGACTGGGCACAGTGGCTCACACCTGTAATCCTAGCACTTTGGGAGGCTGAGGTGGGAGGATCGCTTGAGGCCAGGACTTCAAGACCAGCCAGAGAAACATAGTGAGACTCTGTCTCTACAAAACACAGAAAAATTAGCCAGACGTGGTGGTGCCACACCTATAGTCCCACCTACCCGGAAGAGGCAGGAATATCGTTTGAGCCCAGGAGTTTCAGGTTGCAGTGAGCTATGATGATGCCACTGCACAACAGAATGAGACTCTGTCTCAAAGAATAAAAATTAAAAAAAAAAAAAGCCTCTAACCCTCGCTTGGGTGAGGCAAAGACATAAAATGTAACCATGTTTGTACTCTCATAACACCCTGAAATAAAAAGAAAAAAAAATCCACAAATAGAATTTTAGAAAATGTTCTTTATTGTTTATCAAATACATTGTGCTAATCTGTGAATGTTGCACTTATTTTCTACCTAACGCTACATTTTCTTCTGGGGTCTTTAGGCTTCAAGGGTTCCATGAACTCTGAAATTACACATAGAACTGTAAGTGCTATCTTTTTTGAAGAGTTTTCATCACAACCTCAAAGAGGTCCATGGTACACAAAAGGCTGAAGCAGTGCTCTTCAAAATGTGGTCTCCAAATCAGTAACATCAGCATCACCTGGAACTTACTGGAAATGCAAATTCTTTTTTTTTTTTTTTTTAACTAAA
>RJWJ010048577.1:0-10451 GCA_004363605.1 Indri indri | reverse complement strand
CCTGCTATGGGCTGCATTTGAGACTGAGATACAAGTGGACGGTATTTTCCACAGTTTCTCATACACACTGCCTGCCTAGGTGAGGTCCCAGGTGCAGAAAGAAAAATACTGCAGAATGTAAAAATGTTGAACTCATAAAAACAGAGAATAGAATAATGGTTACCAGGCATTTAGGGAGGAGGAGTTAAGGAGATGTTTTTACAAAAATAAAAAAAAAAATTGCTAAGTAAATATTAATAGATTTTAAGAGTCTTCACCACAAACAAGTATGTGAAGTAATTCATAAGTTAATTAGCTTGATTGAGCCATACCACAATGAATACATATTTCAAACCATGTGCAACACAATACGATTTTTGTCAATTAAAAATATATAAATATATAAATAAGAGGAAAAAAATATGATCAATACCTGAACAAACACCTCACTAAAGAAGATATACAGAAGCCCAAATAAATATAAAAAAGATGCTCAATATGATATGTCATTAGGGAATTATAAATTAAAAGAACAAGTATTTATCACTACCCACCTATTAAAGTGACCAAAACCCAAAACACTGACAACACTGAATACTGATGAGGATATGAGCAACAGAACTTCTCATTCATTGCTGGTGGGGATGCAAAATGGTAGGCACTTTGAAAGACAGTTTCACAGTTTCTTACAAAACCAAACAAACTCTTACCACACAAGCTTATTCTTCAGTATCTACCCAAATGAACTGAGAATTTACAAACACACAAAAACTTGCACACATATGTTCATAGCAGCTTTATTCATAGTTTCCAAAACGTGGAAGCAGTTAAGATGTCCTTCAGATGTAAACAGTAGTAAATCCAGACAATAGAATAGTATTCAGCCCTAAAAAGAAATGAGCTATCCCCAATCCATGAAAAAATATAGATGAAACGTATATGTATATTATTAAGTGGAAGAAGCCAATTTGAAAATGCTACATACTGTATGATTGCAACTGTACGACATTCTGGAAGAGGTAACATTATGGAGACCGTAAAAGAATTAGTATGTGCCAAGGTTTCTGAAGAGAGGAATTGACAGAGTATGGAGGATTTTTAAGGCAGTGTCATTATGTCATTATAATCCAAAAACGGTGGATTTTGTCATTATACATTTGTCAAAACCCACAGAATGTTCAACACCAATGGCGAATCCTAATGTAAATTATGGACATTAGGTGATAATGATATTTCAACGTAGGTTCATTGATTTTAAAAATGTATCACTGTTGTGCAGTATATGAAGAGTGGGAGAGGCTGTATGTATGTAGAAACAGGGAATTTATGGGATCTCTCTACTTTCTGCCAAGTTTTGCCAACAAATGCTATACAGCATACATTTTATTAATTAAAAAATGAGTGAACTTCTCATATTTGCAATAACATGGATGAATTTCAAAATAATTATGCTGCGTGGAAGAATCCAGGCATAAAAGAGTTATGCATAGGATTTCATGTGTATAAAACTCTAGAAAAACAAAGTAATCTATAGGGACAGAAAGTTTATCCCATGGAGATAGGGAGCCAGGAAGAGGTGAGAGAGAGGAATTATACATGGCCTTAAGGAAACATTTGGGGTGGTGGACATGTTCACTATCGTAATGGTGGTGACAGTTTACAAGGATGTATGAAAATGTCAAAAATCAATACTTAATTACATGTATTTTTTTTCAATTTCGCTTCAGTAAAACTGTAAAAAATGTGATAAAGTCACACTATGGATTATCAACATACATGAAAAGTAATGTGGCTGGAACTTAATGTTGAGTGAGCAGACTAAGCAGTAGTGTTGAATGAATAGACTAAGAAACAAGATAGAAAAAATATTAAAATAATGCAATAGTGACAGCTGAGTCAGTAGAGGGATACAAATGAATATTTTTCTAATACACATTTTCAGGAAGAAAGGTAAAAATTAATTATTTAGGAATAAAATCAGCATGTTGTAGTTTGTAAAGAAATCTGGAATAATAGAAACAGACTGTAAAACCTCAAAAACAAAAGAGGGGATAATTAAATGGCTTGCTAAAACAGAATCCTAAACAAGGCACATCTTAGTTTGTGTTTCCTCAAAGCAGACAACAAGAAGAGGATTTGGGTGAAAGAAGTTCACTTGGGAGAAGACCTGGAGAAACACTAGATATGGGGAAGTGCAGGCCCAGGGTAGCTTCTGGAACATTGATTCCTCTGCTCTCCCCATCTTCCCTGCGCAATGGAGAGCAACGATCTTTGGGTGCAGAAAATCCCTTCAGAAAAAGATACAAAGGAAGCCTCGGGTGACCGCATAGAATGGATAGTTCTAGGAAATATGAGAATAAATTATTTTAAAACTAGTTTTTACTTCCAATTTTTATAAAAATTGCTTTGGATATCCTAGGTAATTTGCATTCCCATATGCATTTTATAAATATCTTGCCAATTTCTATGAAATACTTGATGGAATTTTTATTAGAATTACATTTTATCTGCAGTACAATTTGGAAAGATTTTGTGCTATAGTGTGAATGTTTGTGTCCCTCTTCCTCCTAAGATTCATAAATTGAAACTTACCCCCAGTGTGATGTTATTCAGAGGTAGAGCCTTTGAGAGGTGATTAGGTCATGAGGGCAGTGCCCTTATGAATGAGATCTGTGGCCTTGTAAAACAGGTGCAGGTGAATTTGTTCTTCACTTTCGCCATGTGAGGATGCAAGGAGAAAGCAATGTCTGTTAGAAATAGTCTCTTAACAGACTCCAAATATGTTCGCACATCAGTCTTGGACTTCCCAGCCTCCAGAACTGTGAAAAATAAGTGTTTGTTGTTGAAAAGCCACCCAGTTTATGGTAATTCTATTATACCGGCCCTAATGGAGTCAAATGTCTGGAATTTTAGCAATATTGACAGTAAAACTATTTAAATTAGAAAAATATTTCCTGCTATTTAATAAATTAGCAGATTAAAACAACCCAATAACTATATTGATAACATCTGAAAAGAGTTAGAGAATTCAACACATTTAAGATAAAAATCCATAAAGAATTTAGAAGACAAAATTATCTGCTGAAGCATATCTATAGACAACTTATAACATCATATTTGATGATAGACCATTGAAAAAGGCAGGAATATGACAAGAATACCTACATCCACTACTTTTATTCAGCACTTCTAAGGCAATAAAGTAAGGCAAGAAAAACTAATTATAAGACATTGAAGGAATACATACAACCATCATTATTGTAGAAGATATGATTGTGTACAGAGAAAATCTGAGGCTCCGCAGATAAATTATTAATATAATAAGAAAGTTTATCAAGGATGTTGGATACAAAATCAATACAAAGATCTATTTATTTTCTACCTGCTAGCAATAAGCATTTAACAAATGAAATTTTGAAAGATACTATTTACAATTATAAAAAATATAAATTGTCTGGAAAGAAATATCATAATGTATGTAGGAGTCCTCTATGGGAAAAATCATAAAACTTTATTGAGAAACATTTAAAGAGACCTAATTAAATAGACAAACACATCATATTTATGGATTGGAAAGTATAATATCATGAAGATAAAATTCTTCTCAAACTGATTTATAGATTCAATGCAATCACAGT
This sequence comes from Indri indri, assembly GCA_004363605.1. NCBI lineage: Eukaryota > Metazoa > Chordata > Mammalia > Primates > Indriidae > Indri > Indri indri. The sequence continues at coordinate 6,834 of RJWJ010048577.1, read as the reverse complement.
CAAAATACGAAGAGGTTTGTTTTTTAAGAATATTCAACATTCTCTCTTAAATAATAACATGGAAACACTTTCTTTACCAGATAAAATATATGTTATTAAACTATAATAATTAAAATAGCACAATGTTGGTTCAGAGAAAGACAAAAATAACATAATAGATTAAAAAGCCCAAATGCAGACACACACATATGAACACAATATATGGTAGAAGTCACACTGCAATCCAAGGAAAGGACCCATTTGTAAGTATTATAAATGGCATGATGGAAATTGGTTCTTTTTATGAAATAATGTGAAACTTGACTACTATCTTATATCATAAACAGCAACAAAAACAATTATAGATATAAAGACACAACCATCCTTTACAACATTCTTTACAATTTGGGCCTATATTTTTCTTTTAATTTCAAGGTTTATAATCCATTAAGAAAATTACCTTTTATGCAGTTTTTGGAGAAATACTACATAACTCAAGACTTCACTTTCCATGGGTACCTCATTCCAATTCATCAACTATAAAAAATCTTAATAGCTCTACTGCCATTTCATGCTAAGAATTATCAGCAATCCACTCCCCACCAGCAAGGAGACCCTAACTGCTGCTTCCCCATGAGCGATCTAGTTCCAGAATACCTTCCCGAGGTTGGGCCTTCTATGATTACTTTTTATGGTTTCTCTTAAAGAAAAGAATCTCTGTGGGTTTTGACTTTGTTTGAGAACTGATCCCTAGTAACAGAAGAAATAAAGAACTGACCAACATGAAACGAGAAAGGAGATAAGCTAATTAAAAGATGTGTTATCCAGCTGTGGGCAGCTAGGACTCTGCCTCATTGGAGACATACTGAGGATTGATTTAGAATGTGCTGTAGAAATGCTCTCTCAAGTAGGGTTGGAAGATACACCATTTAAATTTGACCTTCAGATAAACAATATCTGAAGTAATAAGTAATAAAATAGATCCGAAAGATCACATGGAATACAGGTGGTCCCCGGGTTATAGACAAGACACATTCCTGAGAACGTCTTTAGGTCAGATGTGTATGTAACTCAGATCTCTGATGAACAGCACATATATGGTAATAATAAAAATAACAACAATACCATAATGGTTCATGTGTGTTAATAGCAATACAGTGTAGCACTGTAATAATAATAATCATACCCTGTACTGTAATAATAAGCTACCAAAATTATTGTTCTTTGTTAATTCCTAGGCTAATAGGTATGTTATGCTTATTTTGATCTTCTAACCAAATCAATAATTATCTTTCCATTTTAATAATTAATCCACTATGCTGCTTAGTAATAATTGATGCTTTCATTGGGGCACTGCCTTTCACATGTTCCATTATTTGCACTTTATCCTTTATAATTGTTCCAATAGTACAGCAACTGAAGCCTAATGCTTTCTCAATGAATGGTGGTGTCTGGCCTTTCTCCAAATGCTTAATTATTTCTACTTTTGTTTCCATTGTAATCACCTTTCTCTTTGTTGAAGGCTGACCTGGACTTGCAGTGGACTTTTACTTTGGAGGCAAGAGTAAACAGAGACTCACAAAATTGAATAAAAAGTTAAGACAAAAGTGATGATGTGTGTAACTGACCTTATAAACGATGACACTAGCCACTAGCATAAAGATGCTGCACCAATGAACTATTTATGCATGTGGGTTTGCGTACATGCTTGGAAGAAACTAGTACCCAAATTATTAATTAAAAATTATTTTTATGGGGAGCCTTGGGAGCCCATTTGTAAGTATGGAGTCCCATAAGTTGGGTTGTCTGTAACCAGAGACTGCCTGTATAATTATAATAAAATTTCATTTTCATCTGAAATTCTAATTTAACATGGTGTCCAGTATTTTTGTTTGCTAAATCTTTCAACTGTGCTTATAAGAAACACAATAGAATAATATTTATACATTAACTTTTTCTCTTACTTGGCCAATTGTTATCCCTAATGATGTTATTTCCCTTGAATTTCCAGGTTTATGAATGAGTCCGAATGTGTGAGTAGGTTTTCACAGGTGTCCTCTATAGACAAATCCCAGAGCAGAAAGCAAGTGATGTATAATATAGCTGAGGCTAGTGTAACAGTCAGGTTACACTTGTCATGACTGACACAACAGCCCTGGTAGTACAAGTGAGGGCCAAAAACGTGTGAGCTAGGGCACAAAGATCTATGACTTACAAGAATTTATCATTCAAACCCTTTATCACAAACAGCATAGTCATGTGGTTTAGATTTCTAGCAAAAAGGTTTTCCTCTTATGGCCTAGTCAGGTGGCATACTTCTATAATATATTTCCAAACTCAATCAGAGTTTTCTAGATCCACAACATTTCCCTGTTGCCAGCTTTGAGCAGGGAGCTCTATATTAGCTCCCTGAACACATAGGGCTGCTTTTAGAACTCCCATCCACCTGTAAACATTGAGAGCATAGTTAGATTACTATCAGCTTCTGTGTGCCATTGGCTTCAGTTCTCACCCACTGCTCTAACTTGGAGTTAACTTTTTGTTTCAACTTGAATTTAAAAAAAAATGTCTAATGAAAATTGATCAAATGATTTTATGTGTGGTGTTTGGAGAACATGCACGAATTGATACTGTTGTGTCCAGTGGCCCAGCTGCCTCGACTCTGGAGCACAAGCCCATTTCCTGAAGCCCCAGCACTCTTATTTTCTCTTAACATTACAGAGAAGTCCTTAATGACAAAATACAGCTCTCTTGACTCTTTTGTCTAAAAATTTTTGGGTGCAATTGCCAAAGACATTTATTCTACTTAAAAGTGTCAAAATCAAGAAAAAAAAAAAAAACAGCTAGCTGTAAGAACATTCAGAAAATGATGAAATATACCATTTTGTACACATAGAGAGAACCTCACATGAGGCCCCTGGAATTCCTCTTCCCTGGGCCTTCTTTCCTGCTACATTTAGTAATCTTTGACCCCTGTTACAGCCAGTTTGGATAGATAACTGTGGATCATCACATTCCTTAGAGTGACTACCCAAAGACAGTGAGATTCATCTTGCTCATGTCAGTGGTCTTTCATGATACAATATGAGGACTATCTTATTAAAATCTACCACTCTGCCAGAGGGAGTTGGGAAGGAACCAAATTTCTTAAAGAAACAGTTATTTCATACTATTATGTGAGTGTGCATGTGTATGTATACACACACACATATATATATATAAATGGCATGTATGCATATGTAGTTGATGTATAAATGATACAGAGATAGATTTTTGAAATGTATTCTCTTTATCACTCAGAACTTATCATCTCTGTCTCATTGCTTTCAACTCAGAAATAATATTGAAAATTCTTCTTGAAAATTCTTCTTAATGTGTATTCTTGTCATAAAAGCCTATTTTATCCAAATCATTGCTCAACTACAGAAATTCTAGAGCATTGTCATTATAGGTAATATACTTTTAACATAGGAAAGAGTTATAAGAATCTAATATCTAAAAAGAAGGAAGGGTTTTCTCTCCTCTTAAACTTGACCCAGACTTGTACCTAGAAACTGACTGATCCTAGGGGCTGGAAAATTACTTGAAGTAAAGGTTAAAAAGAGTGAGGAGTGATTTTCATTATGTTTATTGTGTTTTCACAGTTACTCACTCTTAGGTTTTTGCAAACCCAGGAATAGCAGCCATTGTAGAACATTAGAGGTGAGAGGCAGCAAGAGCTGCCATCTTTACAAGTACATCATGCATGAATTTGGGGAATATGTCTATATTGTTTCTCTTTAGTCTCATGCGCATACAAACAGGCAGATACATTCGTGCCCACACACAAATGCTCACTTTAGAGAAGGGATATAAGTAATAAACCAGTTAGATGGCTATTTCCATATTTCAACCTATAGAAAGTAATGCCTGAACTATTGGAGTAGATGTAGGAATGAGTCTAAAAGTATGGAATTTGAAGTTGGAATTGAAACCATTGGTAACAGATTACATATCATTTTGAGGGGCAAAGAGAAGTTGAAGATAAATTCTGTGTTTTGAGTTAGAAGAGTAAGAAATCCAGTGATGCTTTTGTCTAAGATTTTGTATCAAAGGAAAGATGTTGGGGGAATTAACAAGTTTAATTTTGAAAAGGCTATGTAAACAACGACTCAGAAAAACATGTACTGTAAAAGCAAGTGGTAACAGGAAGGCAACCAGAAAAAACTCTACTTCAATTTTGGTTATTAATCTGAAACTATGTACTCATATTTAAATATGTTTATAAAAACAATTACCTTGTTTCCAATGCATAGATCAGAAGAAAGTAATTTTTTATAAGATGGTACTTCAATATATATACAACCAAAGTTAGTCATAATTGACAGCTAATAGTAAGTTTGACTAGTTACACAATAATAAAACCAGACAACATTTATTGAATATTTAAAATAAAAATTCACTGATCCAAATATTTACATTTATTAATCATTTAATTCTATAGTCCTCTGCTAATAGTATGATTTTAATGATGACATATATGTCTGCTTCATTTAACACACTGTGAATTGACTTATTCTGTTTTGCTTTCCTGTTAATTTTACTAATGCATCGCATGTCATTTTCTACCCAATCATGTCTCGATATATTTTGTTTTTTCTTCATACTTCAAGCTAGACAATTCTTTCCTAGATTTTGAATTTAAGTTGCTGAATTAGAGAATCTGATTGATTTACCTTATCTTTACTTGTCCAGTGACAATGAGATGACTAACTTATAAGTCAGATTTTCTGCTCTAGTCCAAGTTAGTTGTGGCTGGGATTGGAGAGACGGCAGCTGATGATTTTATGGTACAAAACCCGTCTATTGAAGAAACAAGAATTGTGGATCAAGACATGGAATATAGCCAGGGCAGGTAACAATGCTTTGACATCTAAATTACAAGGGATAGTAATCAGTTCTTTGGAACATTACATGGAGCCCCAAAATTCCTTATGCTATTACATAGATATTAATTCATCGTAGTAGGATGGAACATAGATTTTCCAACATACCAATAACGTTTGCCCTTTCAGAATTTGATAGAGGAAAGTAAAAAAGAAATTTTGAATGTATGACTCCATTTAAGTTACAAATAATTACATATAAGTTCAAATGCCTAATTTATAGATCATTAGGAAATTACTCCACACAATATTTTTTCAGAGATAGACACATAATAATAGGCAAGAACAGAATAATAATAATAATAATTTGACCATCCTTTAAATTTTAATTAATGTTAAAATACATCCTTTAGCTTTAAAAGTATAAAAGGAAGCATGTTAATCATATCAATTAATGTTATTGCTAATTTTTTATTTCCAATTAAATTTTAATTATTGTTTTTGTTGCATAATAAAAACTAATGAAAAGCTTGATAAAGAGTATGTTGATGGAGAGTCAAGAAAAGCCATTATAAAAAAAGTTTAATTCCAAAAATGCATAAAATCATTTGGGTAAAAAAACAAGTTAAAATGTCGCATATGATTTCTCTTCCATGGAATTTAGGCTTATGGAATTTTTTCTATTTTGGGATATTTTCATACTTTTGATTTTTTTTTTATTTCTATTTTAGATGTTGTGTTAGTACCCAAAATCAAATATCTGCAACATAATATGCACTTGATAATTTCCGTAGAATCAATATTATTATGTAACATTCATTTTTCCTGTCTTGTGAAAATCTGTATCCCATCTCTATTTCCTTAATCTTCTTAACCAGTATTATTCTTCTCAAGTAGCTCTAATTTTTGTGTTTTAAACATTAGCTCTTTCAAAATATTGGGATGAATAAACTAATATAATACCACATGGTCAATTAGTGTGACTCTGGATTTGCTACATGGATTTTCCCTATGTACCATGGACTCTCCTATTATTGATTTTTCTCCTTATCTACAATAATTGAGAGTATTACACATATGACAATTCTATGTCTTTAGTTTTTACAATGTGTCCTTTTAACTGTCTCCTATTTTTAGATGCCGTATGCAAAACAAATGATTTTGAGTCTACAACTCCCCACATTTCTGAGAATTTGGATCATAATAACATCAATATATATGGGATATCAAATAATTGCTAGAACACATGAAAAACATGGAATTCTTCCAAACTATAGCTAAATCTGTGGTGCTAACATGAAAAATATTGATTCCACAAAATGTAAATGACCATCAAGGAGAAAGAAGAATAAATGAGAAAACAAATATTTGGAAGGGGGCTTCTGGCACCCATTAATATAAAAGTGCATTGACCAGTAAAATGAACAGTCATGTCCCTAGAAACATAATAAGATCAAGGGATGCTTTATTAGACTTTCATGGATTAAGTATATTTTATGACTTTCCACTTCCCCTTCTCCTTTATTTAATTTTTTCAAAGTAACTTTCCATTTAGAAATTCTTCCTCACAAATAAATTAATTCAACATAAATAAAAAAGCATGTAGTAAGATACTATGAGCCAGAAGCTCTTTTAAGCAGTGGAAATACAACCTTCCCTTCACGCAGCTTATATTCTAGCATAACATAGGCAATTGGCAATGAATAAAACAAATAACTAAAGTATATGCTACGATAGAAAATAAGTGCTATAGAAAAATCAGAGTAGACTAAGGGAATGTCTAGGATATATGTTGAAGAGTTGAAATTTAAAATGGGATGGGTAGAATAGTCTCATTGAAAAGGTCCATTTTTAATGTAAAATCTTAAAGAGGTTGAGATAGGAAGTTGTGTGGAAGTCAGAGGGAAGCATGAGCAAACAAGTTTGGGGAACGGGAGAGTGCCTGGTGTCCTCTATGACAATAGAGAAGCTAATGCAGCAGGAGAGGAGC